>ML682004.1:2268502-2290974 GCA_007922195.1 Podocnemis expansa
GGGGGGGGGGGAGGAGAAGAGATGGACCATTCCAGAATGGACTGTCCCGGAGCAGGGGGGGCGGGTCTCTGGAGACTGCCCAGAGGAGAGGGGGGTACGGAGAATGGACTCTCCCGGCGAGGGGGCCGCTGGGGGCGGGGCCGTTACTCACAATTGCACCATCCACTGCCCCTGCAGCACCAGGCTCCAGTTGGCGGCGCTCAGGACCCGCACGCGGCTCGGCACCTCGCCGGGGCTGCCCGCGTCGGAGGAGGCGGCAGGGCCCAGCGCCAGCCAGGCAGCCAGGAGCGCCGTCAGCGCGGCTCCAGGCCCGGGCCGCCGCGCGCGCTGCGCCATCTTGGGATGGCGGGCGGGGCGCGCCGCGCAGGAAGCGGGCCGGGGGCGGAGCCTCCCGCGGCGGGGACGGCCAATGGGCACGCCGAACCCAGCGGAGTGGAGTGGCATGGGGGCGGGGCTTAGTTGAGTGGGCGGGGCGTCGCTACGCGGTACGCGGTGACGTAGGCGGGTCTATGTGGGGGCGGGGCAGAGGCAGAAGGCGGGAAGCCTGGAAGCCACGTGCGGGCGCCCTGTCCCACGTGACTGCTGGGTCTGAGGGCCCTGTGGTCCCCTGCACCCTGGGCCAGCTCAGTGTGTGCAGCGCCCTCTCCATCAGCGGCCTGCCCCTGTCCATCTGGCCTCCTCTGTCCTCACCTACATGTGAACGGTCGCATGGCCATATTATCCAGCAAAAAAACCAAGGAGTCATGTGGCACATTAACAGATTTATTTTTCGCCTGAGCTTTCGCGGGAGAAAATCCCACTTGGTCAGATGCTTTGAAGATGGGGGAACCCCCCTACCTGTGCCCCCATGCAGGATCCTAAGTGAGCACTGTGTGCAAATAAATACTAGGGAGTGAGGTTTAAATTCCCACCGCTCTGATTTGCTGTTACTCTATGACAGGGTGGCCAAACTTATGGAACTCAAAAGCCACACAAGTTGATTATTAAACCTTCAAGAGCCGCACTGAAGCATATAGCCATATACTTTTACCTACTAAATTGATTGCTGATGTTCTTCCGTGAGCCACACTTTTTCATTCAAGAGCCACAAGTGGCTCCCGAGCCGCAGTTTGGCCAGGCCTGCTCTATGAGCTGATGCCATGTTTTACACTCCCTTGGATTTATTTTCATTCCATTCTATAAGTTCTCCCATCTTCAAAGCATCTGACAAAGTGGGATTTTCTCCCATGAAAGCTCATGCAAAAAATAAATCTGTTAGTCTTTAGGTGTCACAGGACTCCTTGGTGGTTTTTTTGTTTGTTTTGTTTTTTGCTGGACCAGACTAACATGGCTGCCCCTTTGAAACTTAAATTACCACCCATGTGCTCTAACCTTGTTAAAACCCGTGCCAAAGATCTCACAGTTTTCTCCCACCACTCTTTGTAGAAAGACACAACACAACTGCAGTCTTTTCTGATAGCCCTGTTAAGTGTTTGTAAATGAAGCAAGGAGATATTTAACCACCTTCTTCATCATTCAAAGTCTCCCTTACCTAAAGTGCTGCTGCTAATAAGTATCTGAGGAAGTGGGATTTTTCTCCCATGAAAGCTTGTGATAAATAAATCTGTTCGTCTTCAACTGCCCAAGGACTCCTTGGTTTGTTTGTTTATTTGTTTGTTTATTTATTTATTTATTTTCTGGACCAGACTAACATGGCTGCCCCTTTGGAACTTAAATTACCACCCATGTGCTCTAACTTTGTTAAAACCCATACCAAAGATCTCACAGATAGCACTCACCACTCTTTGCACAAAGATACAACACAACTGCAGCCCTTTCTGACAACCCTGTGAAGTGTTTGTAAATGAGGCAAAGAGATATTTTAACCACCTTCCTCATCTTTCAAAGTCTTCCTTGTCTAAAGTGCTGCTGCTAATAAGCACTGAAGGAAGTGCAGTTTTCTCCCATGAAAAGCTCATACAATAAAGACATCTGTTAGTCTTTAAGTGCCAAAGGATTCCATGCTTTTTGCTGCTAATAATGATATCACCTTGGTGTCACCTTGTCATTTCACATTTAACCCTGCAGTGGCTTTTTGCTCTCTTGACTTTGGGAAGACTATAGAAATACTGTATCTTCCCTTCTTACTGAACCTCCTTACTGAAAAAAAATCTTCTGAAAGTTGCTCACCATAGTTTAGGTTCTAACTTTTGACCCAGCTATTCATGTGGAATTCTCATTAGTGCAGCCTGTCCAGTAAGGAAGGCGCCACAGGTGGGCCCCTGATTCAGCTTCCCGGTACAGGCTATCAATACACATAATATGGCAGCAGCAGGCTTTTTATGTAATGAGAGTTGTTCTGTCAGGTGTCTAGTTCAGTAAATGAGGCCAGAAACAGTTTGTAAAGAAGCCTTCATTCTAGAAGCTAAATTAAGAAGCCAAGTTAATCACTATCTGTCTGCCCCCTCTTGAATCTACCCATCTCTTCAGGGCTCTTAACCAGTAACAATTTCTTGGCCCAACCCCTTTTCTGGGGTCAGGTCTCCTTCCATCACCTGCAAAGTTTCCTTCTCTGAACTTTAGACCCCTGCAGAGGTCAAAATATCAAAATGCTGTAGCTCTCCTCTGAAGTGAGCTCAGTTCCTCAAAAACCTAGACCCGTGTTTCCCAACCAGCGTGCGTTGGCACACAGATGTGCCATCAGGCCTGAGCAGGCGTACCACAAATTTTTTTGAAAAACTCCTCAAAAAGCTCTGGATTGGCTCATTGGCTCATGAATATTCATGAGTTCATTTGGAAACTATATGGTGGTGTGCCTCAAATTAATTAAAGGTAGCAAGGTGTGCCACAGCAAAGGAAATGTTGGGAACCACTGACCTAGACCGCTTGCACCTGCCTCATGAGGTGATTTTACTGGCAAGAAGGCTCCTTAGGGCTTTGCCCCCATCACCTTTTCAAAACCTTGCTTCCTCAATGAGCATCTTTCCTGGGTCCCTTTTCATGGTAAGCTCTTTTACGAACAAGCCTGAGAAGTTCCTCTCCTCAGGAGCTTTCTCACCTAACCCTTACTGGGCCCAGTAATTCTTTAACAAATCAATTACTAAGTGCTTAACTACTTACCTCTGCAGAGCCCTGCAAATCCATAGATATCTGCATTATATCCACATCCGCGGATACAACACGGATATCCGCGGGCCATTTCTTGCGGATGCAACACGGATATCCACGGGCCATTTCTTGCGGATGCAGGTCAGATATGTATCCACGTATTTTTATCCATGCAGGGCTCTACACCTCTGGATGTGGAGTGATTCATTCTTCTTAACAGTTTGCCACAGGTAGACTGAGTGACTGACTCTTTTAGGGGCCAGCTACCTTATGACATAGATCTAGTAACTGCAGTTTACATTTTGGTCATGATTTAGAGGCAGGATTTAGGGTTTCACATGCTTAGCTCCAGTTTTAGCAGTAGAACAAATGAAGCGCTCAGTCAAAGAGCCAAATGCAATCAATATCCACCAGACAATAGCCTAACAGAGTCACTTCTTAAAATGTATTTGAATTTTACATAAATAAATTGGTTAGTCTTTAAGTGCCACAGGACTCCTGGTTTGTTGTACTGAGCTAGACTAATACGGCTGCCGCTTTGGAACAAATCAAGAAATAGGATGCTTTGATGACAGCTTGCCACAACAGGAAATAGGCTGTAACATTTTTTTTTTAAACGACATGGTGTGATGCTTTCCAGTGCTATCCAGGGTTGTGAGGCACCTCTCTTCTGCTTGCTCTTAGCGTGAAGGACTCTTGCCTGTGCTTGATGTACATCAGCTCCCTGAAACCAACAGCCTGTGGCAAGAGAAGCGCTACATTTCAGTTGTCCTTCTGTGCTGACTAGTGAAAGGCACACACCAACCACCAAGCCCTCTCTGAGCATTCACTGTACTGCCTAGTCCATGGTTCCCAAACAGTATTTCATGGACCACTGCTGGTCCATGAGGGTACTGCATGTGGTCCAGGAGGGTCGGAGAGAGTTAATGTAATAATAATATAATCCAATGTACCTCTTATGTATCATATTCAATGTTACATTATTGTTTGCAATGTAATTTGCTTCACAAATATCCTTGTGCAATATAACATTCTTTGAATTTAAATAGCGGCACCTTTGCATGACATTGTGAACTGATGATCTCTGCGCACGTGGCAGTTAGAACATGGTCCGCAAAAGCTTTCAATGACAATGTAATGGGCCAATAAAGCAAAAGCTTGGGAACTGCTGGCCTAGCTCATAATCCTCTGAACATTAACAGAACAAAGGATTAAAATGACAGTGTTGGTTCATAAAGCCCTTCCTAATCTAGGCATTAAGTATTTGATTGCTTGTTCTCTAACTGACTGGCAGCGAAGATTATAGCCACAGCAAACCAGCTCTCAGTCCTTAGAGATGCCACAGTCAGGCTTGTGGTAGAACTTTCTCTGTCCAAGGCCTTTCATTATAGAACACTTTCTGCAAAAGGCTTTCAGTCAAGCACAGCATATTTATTATGCATAATATTAGGATCCTTAATCATATTCATTTATTTTGGCAAGGAACTTCTGATGTCCATTTTGTATTTACTGCTTTTTTGTGTCTGTTAGCCTCTTCTTACCTGCTTTTGCATTAATTTGGAATTACTGTTGGTTCATGGGGTAATTTGAAGGCTATTGAAATTACCCTTCGCCATATCCTTTACTTTTGGCTGGTTGATCAATATTTTAAGATGATGCATTTTATTATTGCTTGATGATTAGTTTCTGTCTAATTGTCTTTCAAGTACAGTAAGAGAATATCATGCAGTAAATAATGACCCAACACCACTATACTGGCCACACACAGATCTAGAAGTGAAATCTAATTGATTTCATTTCAGTAATATCAAGTTTCTCTTACAAACCTTTGATCACCAAAGGGAAAGTCTGGAAAGCAAAACAAACAAGGAGTCCTGTGGCACTCTGAAAGACTAACAAATGTATTTATCACATAAGCTTTTGTGGACACAATCTCATTTCCTCAGATGCATGAAATGGAAACTGCAGTACATTAGGTATATATACACATAAAGAGAAGAATGAGTCACAAAGTCAATTCAGACAGTTCTGGGGGTAGCCTGATAGTCTATTTCAGCAAAACAAACAAGTTATTTTAATTCAGACAGTGTAGATGTAGGCCTTTAATAACAACTGATGGGAAGGTGAGAATGTTAAAAGGGGAAATTACCTTTTATAGTGAGTTAGCTGTTCTAAGTCCCTATTCAGAGCCAATCTGATGGTATCAAGTTTGCATGTGAATTCCAGCTCTAGAGTTTCATGCTGGAGTTTGTTTTTTGAAGGTTTGGGTTTTTGTTTTTTGGTTTTGGGTTTTTGTTTTTTTTGGCTGAAGTACCGTAACTTTCATGTCTGTTAAAGAATGTCTAGGGATATTGAAGTGCTCTCCTACTGGTTTTTGAATGGTACTATTCCTGATGTTTGATTTATGTCCGTTTATTCTTTTGTGCAGAGATAGTCCAGTTTGGCCAATGTATATGGCAGAGGGGCATTGTTAGCACATGAGAGCATATATCACATTGGTAGATGTGCAGGTAAATGAGCACTGATTTGGTAATGTACTGTGATATACAGCCAGAGTTGGCAACAGGATTTGTGGCAGAAATAGGCTCAGTGTTTCTATAGTATGGTGTGTAGTTGCTGGTGAATATTTGTTTAATGTTGGAGCACCATCTGTATGTGAGGACTGGCCTACCTCCCAAATCTTGGGTGAATGAGGGATCATCTTCCTGGATAGATTGTGGATCCTTGATGATGTGCTGGAGAGGTTTGACTTTGGGGCCGAAAGTGATGACCAGTGGCGTTCTGTTGTTTTCCTTGTTGGTCTTGTCCTCTAGTAGGTGACTTCTGGTCTGGCTCTGTCAATCCATTTCTTGACTTCCCCAGTTGGGTATTATAGTTTTAAGAACACTTGTCAGAGATCTGAAGGTGTTTGTCTCTATCTGAGGGTTCAGAACAAATGTGGTTGGATCTTAGGGTTTGGTTCTAAAAAATGGATTGATGTGTCCCAGGTGAAAGCTGGAGGCATGTAGGTAGGTACAGCAGTCAGTAGGTTTTCCAGTATAAAGTCATGTTTATGTGGCCATCGCTTATTTGTACTATGATGTCCAGGAAATGAATCTCCTTTGTGCACACTGGTTCAGGTTGAGGTTGATGCTGGGGTGGAAGTTGTTGAAATCTCAATGGAATTCCTCCAGAGCCTCCTTTGAATGGGTCCAGCTGATGAAAATATCATCAATATAACATAAGCCTGATAAAATAAGGATGTGACCAACACTCATCTCCTCCTTGGTCTCTCCCCTTTGTATTCAGCCACTGGAAACAGATGACAACATAACTCACAATAACAGGACCCCTTTTCCCAGACCCATTGATGCAAGAGTAAATTCCAAAACTTCTTTGCTAGTTACTACTTCTAAGAGAGTATTGGGTTCTTTTCTCTTTGAGCATTTCTCTGAGCAGTTACCCACACAATAGTAACCTTAACTCAAAAGAATAAAAAAGCAGTATGGGATTAGGACAAAATAAATTGCTTGCTTAACATATCTAGCTTTACACATTACGTAAGTTACGCTAGGTAAGGCATTCTAATGACTTACTTTTTTTTCTGAAAGCAAGCCTCTCCTCTGCTCTCTCTTTAGTCAGCCTGACATCAGTGATTTCTGCCCAGATACAAGCTTTCCTACTGCATCCAGAGATCTCCTATATCAAGCCCCCATGTCTTTGTCAGTTTGCTTGTCCAGATACATCTGCCGTGATCCAAAGAACTATCCAACACACACAGGACTGACTGGGGTTTAGATGGCCAGTTAATGCCATAGGCTGCACTTAGAGGAGGAGCCAGGGAGCAGGGAACTAAATGAAAGCTGGTTCTGCTGGGCAGATAGAGAATAGACCTATAAAGCTAGGTAGCTGGCAACAGAGAGGGGCTGCTCCTGGGAAAGAGAAGTCACTCCTTAAGTGGAGGATTTGGAGCTGAAACATGGAGAGAGAGGAGGGGAATTAAAGTAGTGGGAAGGAGTAGTGAGGTTAATACAGTTCTGGTTCATAGGATGATTCCAAGGTCTGTATAGTTGTGGTTATGTTTCCACTGCGCATTTACCTTTATTTTGTATTTATCAATGCTGAATTTTATCTTTTATCTTGGAGTCATCCTAGAAAGCTCTCTGAAAATATCTGCTCAGTGTTCATTGGCAATCAAAAAGGCTAACAGAATGTTAGGAACCGTTAGGAAAGAGATAGCTAATGTGACAGATCATATACCACTATATCAATCTATGGTATGCCCGTATCTTAAATACTGTGTTCTCCCAGTTCTGTGCAGTTCTGGTTCTCCCGTCTTTAAAAGCTCTTTTAGAATTGCAGAAGGGACAGAGATGGCCAAGAAAAATGATAAGGGTTATGGAACAGTTTCAATATGAGGAGAGATTAAAAAGACTGACACTGTTTGTCATAGAAAAGAGAAGACTAATGTGTGTTGGAGGTATGATAGAAATTTATAGAATCACGAATGTTGTGAAAAAAATGGTAGGAAGAGTTACTTATTCCATCACATTACACAAGAACCAGGAGTCAACTAATGAAATTAAGAGGCAGAAGATTTAAAACAAGCATAAGGAAGTATTTCTTCATACAACATATAGTCAACCTTTGTAAATCGTTGCCAGGGGATGCTCTGACAGCTGAAAGTGTAATTAGATTAAGAAAAGAATTAGGTAAATTCATGGAAAATAGGTTAATTGATAGCTCTTTGCCAAGATGATCAGGGATAAAACCTAATGCTTAAGGCTATGCCTACACTGGTAAATTAGTCTGGATTAAGGAAGATTAATCTGGACTAATTTAGCCCATTGCCAAACTAGGTTTTCCTTACTTCAAACTAAGAAATTTCTTAGTTTGAACTAAGTGCAATGTGGACTCAAACTAATGCTTAGTTTGAACTTAATAAGTTTGAACTAAGGTGGTTAGTTCGAACTAAAAATGGGTTCTAGTTCAAACTAAACATTAGTTCGAACTAGAACATGTTGTTAATTTGATTTTATAAATGCAAGATTAGTTCAAACTAACAAATCTGAACTAACTTTTGCTGGTGGAGACACAGTCCAGGTGTCCCTAAGCCTCAGACTGTGAGAAGCTAGAACTGGACAGCAGGTGATCTATCACTCCAAATTGCCCTGTTCTATTCATATCCTCTGAAACATCTGGCACTGGCCATTGTTGGAAGACAGGATATTGGACTATATGCACCATTGGTCTGATCCAGTATAGCCTCTTTCATGTTCTTATGTGTGTGCTCTTTATAAACAGGGCTTTGAAATTTACTCTTATGAAATGACAGAAATTATGCATAAGACCTCTACAGGACTCAGGATTTCTCATGTGAAATCCAAAGAGCACTTTATTTCTGAGATTTGTAATTAAAAAACAGAGCTGTTTACAATATAAACAAAGCCGACAGACACTGAAATAAAACATCGGTTTCCAACATTTTCCTTTATCATCATCAAAAGCTTTTGCGGGCCACATTTTAACTGCCAAGTGTGCAAAGAGCATTGGGTCACACTGATATCATGCAAAAGTGTAACTATTTAAATTCAGAGAATATTATATTACACAAGGATGTTTGTGAAGCAAATTACATTGTGAATAATAATATAACACTGAATATGATACATAAGAAGTATATGTGATTATATTATTATTATTATATTAATTTTTTTCCCTCCCACAATCCACCTGTGGTAGCCTCACACACCACCAGTGGTACATGGACCACAGGTTGGGAACCACTGGATTAAATCATTACACTAGAAGGAATATATTGGATTCATCATCCAGCAAAAAACAAGACAAAGTTTCTCCTATAAATCTATCCTTCCCTTTAAACTCTTCTGTGGCAGGATCTGCCTTCTAGACATAGGAGGTTTCAGAGAATATTGCTGTAACTCATAGTTCCAAAGACAAAATTGAAAAATGTAAGGGATTTAACTTTGAAGACAGCTTTGATAATGAAATAATCTATAAAACGAAAGCATTAAACAATCATAATTTGGGGTAACCAGCAGGGATCCACATATGATTCCCATTAAAATCATTGAGCTAGGTCCTCAGCTGCTCTAAGAGGCTGCAACTCTATTAACTTCAATACATTTACACTGACTGAGGATCTGGTCCATAATAAACCACATGGATGCATGCACAGCCTGAGTGCTGGTGAACAATCTGGAGCAAATCTTGCCTCGCTAGTGGCAGATACACACAAGTTCTTAAGCACAGCAGAAATACTTTGGTTCTACTATAGGACACTGAAGAGCTCACATTGTAAGAACCTACCCACAGTAAAGAGCTCTACAATGTATGTCTCTGCACTGGAATGGAGAAAAGATTATTGGTGTATGACTAATTTATGCATATACAGCATATATTTATGCATATGCCACTAACCTGCAAAGAGGACAACCACAGACTTCCTGCCATTTTTCATAAACTGCTACAGGAATAATGACGTATTTGCATTAGTTCCCAGGATTTTTATGAGGGAGGTGAGGAAGATTGCCTTCGGTGCCTTTTATGGTCATGACTTAGACAGAGAGGTTAGATACAAACAAAATATTCTCACTAGGAGGCTGCATCATAGCAATACTTTATCTCTTAGAATTTAGAATAATAACACACAAGAATCCCAAACCAGACACACAGTCCTGGCTGTTTCCTAAAATGGAGTGGAACAATTCAAGCTATTATATTCTAGGCCTGTGGTTCTCAACCACTGTGTTGGGGCACCTTACAGTGTCACCACGCGACAGTAAGCATGTCACAGGGAGCCATGGAGATGGCTGGATTCAACTTGGGGCTAGTGGGTTGGTGTGTCCTGTAGGGTGATGACACGAAGCGTATCACGCGCAAAAGGTTGAGAACCACTGTTCTAGGCTGTCTTCTGATTTGACTGCTGTCCCATACAGATCACATGCTTCTCTATGGACTTAGAGACCCCCTAAGCTGTAAGCAAAAGTAAGTGAATCCCTGCCAAGATAAAGTTAGTGATCTGGTCCACTGTATAGAAAACTGTGTTAACACTTAGAGCATTGCTGCTGCATGTCTTTTCCACAGGTAAAGGCTTTTTACTTATGCACCATTCATTGGACCACGTCCCCTGTCTGCTGCCAAATAAAAGGGTTAACAGAATATTCAGTTCTAGATACAGCTGGGCATGGTACTGCATGTGTTTGGAATCTCCCTTCTGTAACTTTCCTTCCATCAAGTTTATTTTCTACACTGTTAAATACTGTCCTATTATTAGGTGGGGTGGATGTCCTATATTAAGGAATATATAATCTGAATGGCTTCTTTCACTGTGTTCCATGACAGATTCATGACACTGCCTACAGCAGAATAGATGATTGTAACACTCATTTTCCTAAAATACACCTAATGGCATCAGCTATGTAATTTTATCAGGTCAATAGTGGATTTCTAGAGCTGTCATTCTAAAGAGTCAAGGTTTGTTTGGGTTTGGTTTTCAAAAGCATGTCTTACCAACATGTGTGAGAGCTATAGGACAATAGCAGAAAAAGGTCAATTATTATGGTTTAATGTTCAAGTTAATAGAAAAGTAATTATTGCACTAGGTTGCCTCACTGTCACTTGGCGAACAGTGATTCTGGAAGAAAAATAGAGCTACTTTCGTCAGCCCAACTATAAGGTGAAATATGTGGTAAAAAGTATCAATGGCAAATTATAATTCTCATTTCCACACCGAATAAAAGTGGCAGACTTTTGGTAGAAGTAACACCACTTGTGATTTTACCGAAATAACAACATACAAGATGACATTTAAAACCTGTTTTAATAGCAATATGAAAACCCATAAAAATGTGCCATATTTTTAAGCAGAATGCTTAATTTTTAAACATTTACTTTTTCCTTCCATTAAATTAACATTACCCCTTTCTATAATACTAAGAAGTGCTTGGTTAGGAATTGCCCATTGGACTGAATGTTGGTATCTATAAATGGAACCAAAACTTTTTCCCACAGAAAGCAGAGTTCCAGTTTTGGAATGGACAGTGTTTGCTTCTGCCTTGCATGAGTACAACAGCTATATTCCCTGGCATCATGACTTCTTTATAGCAGTAAACTTGGAAAGCATTTGATTGTCCACATGAATTAAAAAGGATTATCACCAGGATATCTGCTAAACCATTATTATGGGCTGTAGATCAGGGATAAAATTGTAAGAGGACGTTCTAGGGTGACATTTTGTCTCTGCAACACATACAGAGCTAGAGGAAAGTGGCTACATTAATAATATACACTGCATTAAATATGGCAGTAAGAATTTGTATCTGAGAAGCTCCTGCATATGTCTTCTTGTATATACGTACTTTAAGAAAGTAGGGCTAGATTTTCAAGTGGTCACCACCCACAGCACCTAACATTCTGAGTGTGCTTTTGAAAATCTGATTACTTCTTTGATGCCTCAGTGGGAGCTGAGGGTGCACAGAAACCATTTCTCACAGACGCAGCATAAAATAATGTACCCTCTCACCTTCCATGACTATCTAGCTACAGAAAGCATGTGGCTTCCACGGTGACAGGGGTAATAGAAAAAAAATCTCACATTGTACTTGTACTGGACCAGCTGGTTTGTTGTTGAGCACAGCCTTAAACCCCAAAGCAACATCACTGAAGTGTTTAAGAGCAGGTTAGACAAGCACCTGGCAGGGATGGTTTAAGAGGGAACCTGGTCCTGCCAGGAGGGCAGAGGACTGGATTCGATGACCTCTCATGCTCCCTTCAAGTCTCTCTGATTCTATGAACATCCTGCCAGAAGAGGATTCCATAACCTCCAGAGCACAGGAAACAAAATTATGGACAGCAGGGCTAGACTGAGGAGGAAGGAGTACAGGCTGGAGGGAAGGCAGCTGGAGAGCTGGGACTGACAGGCTGAGGAGACCCAGGCTGGGAAATAGCTTGTCACTAGCGAGAAGGTCAGTGCCAGCAATGACAGGTAGGTGTTTGAGAAGTGGCTGCAACCAATGTGGCCATACAGGTGGGTTCAGTCAAAAGGACTGAAATCTGGCTGGGAGAAATCTGAAGAGCAGACATCACTAGACTAGAAGAGACCCAATTTCATACTCCTGCACCAGACCATCCCCCAGGGATGAAATAGGAACAACAAGTTCGTTGTCTGTGACATAAAGCCACCGTGCCTAGGGTAATGGCAGTGAGTGTATCTGGCAAGCAAGTCCTAATACAGCGATCCTTGATTATTCATCAGCTTCTGGCTGCTCATAAGGACTCTATGTGGGCCAGAGTGTGAGAGTGCTTGGATGCCTACTGTACTTTTCTCCAATTGCATTATACACCCATCACTATATCAGCAAGGACCACAGCACTCCTAGCCACCCCCTCGCCTCCAGTGGGCTTGGGTACAACTGAAAAGAACTTGGATCTAGGCAGCTTCCTTCCTATTTAAGGGAATCAAGCAATGTCAAATTCCCACAAAAGAGACAGCAACATTTCACACATTGCTGGCTCCTCCATTTAAAATTGCTTCTTCATCACCCCACCTGTAACAGACTGGCAAGCACATGTGTTGGGACAGGTTCTCAGTGGGCAGTGTTCACCATATCTTCACTGAAGCCACTGGAGCTCTGTCAATTGACGTCATGGAATATAGAGCTGCACTCCCCAGAAAAATAGACTGTGTCGGTCCTGCATCAATATGAGACACATGCAGGACCCCAGCAATGGCGGCATGCAGGCGGAAAGATCCCTGCACGATTCAGGCCCCTTCCACATTCAGCTCCCAGTCCACCAACTGCTGCCATTCACTTTCACAGTCTGCTCCGCATATCCATCATGCTTAAGCCAATTGTAATGAAGGATGATGTTGCCGGGGAGGTGAGAGCAAGCTTTCCCCTTTGAGTGGATCAGATCAGAACAACATTGACAGGAAGTGTCTCATTCCAGGTGAGGATATAATCCTAGCAATAGATTTCTCTTCTGAAGCGTAAAAAAAAAAAAAATTGCTAAGGCAGAGATACAGTGTCAAGTAAAAAAAAGAAAGGAGTCCTGCGGCACTTAAAGACTAACAAATTTATTAATCACATGAGATTTTGTGGGAGAAAATCCCACTTCATCAAACACTTGGAAGATGAACGTATATTTGTTAGTCTTTAAGTACCACAGGACTCCTTGCTTGTTTTGCTGAACTTGACTAACACGGCTACTCCTTTGGAAAATCTCAAGTCAGGAATAATTCCACTAATGCCAGTGAAGTTACGCCAGTATAAAATGGTGTGAAAGAAGCCAAGATTCTGTCCCTCTGTATAAACAGAAGCTGAAATTAGTTTCTTTTACTTCACTCACAAAAGCTCATGTAAAGAATAAATGTGTTTGTCTTTAAAAGTGCCACAGGGCTCCTTTTTTTTTTTTTTTTTTTTTAATGACAGTTTCCCCATCACTCCTACTTAAATACTTTGCCGTTTCAGAGACATTCTGCTACTGGGATTGGAAATTTAACCACGACAGCACCTATAACTCCAATCCACCTCAATTAACTATTTTTCTTTTCATCAAAACAACAGTTATTGCCACTGTGATATCACCTAAGAGACTGAAAGAGTGGGATATTTTCTTCTAGAGACTCTCTTAACTGTGTTCTTGCTCACAATCTGCATCTGGATGTATAAGTATTAGGAATGGGCCTGAATTAAAACCTCAGAAGCAAACATTCTTGGAGAGTGATCTCAAACCAGACTCTCCCGGACTTTGCAGCTGGTCATCTGTATTACAGGCCAGATTAAATCCCCAAATCCAGACACACCTGGAGAAAGAAAAGAACCAGAGAAACAGCACAAAACAAGGAAACCAGTTTCTACCTCATCATTGTGTGTGTGGGATTTCCTAGGGGCTGTCAGTGTATCACTTCCAGAGGAAAAAAATATGCCCTCATCTACATGCGGTGAAAACTAATGCACCTGGAACCCACACTTGTGCAAGCAGGACTGTGTAGGAATGATATCCTGCCAGTTTTGCCAAAAAAGATAGCTGTTTGAGAAACCCACATTCATTCCTCCTAAACTGCAGTATATTTGCTCATCTTCATCACCAGTATTGTCAAGCAAATGTGCAGTCCTTGTCCTGAAGTAATTATTCAACAAGTAGCCAACTAGAAGAATGAAACTGATTTTTCCATTGCTCTGCATTTTGTGTAGGCCAAAAGGGAGTGTAACATCATCATCTTCATCCGGTAGCCTCTAACTTCCACTTAAGATTTGGGTAAATGACTGCAGGAGGTGCAAGGCAATGGAGAATCAGACCGTGAGGGCTTTTTCATGTGGAGAAACTGACTGACCAAACAAGAGTGGTACAAGTAAACTATTTTTTGGAATAACTCCCTATGTGGTCACTATACCAGAATAAAGTATCCACGGGGGCAATTATACTGGCATAGCGATAGTAAGATAACAATACTGCTTTAGTTCTGCTGGTCAACATCTTTCTGTAGTCAAGCCTTGGGATTTGATACAGGAATTGCATTTTACCCTTAGAACATTTACAGTTTTGTTTTGCAGTAGGCTAATTGCCTTATCTAATTTGAAGTCTATTGGCAATGTGCCCACAAGGTCCCGAAACAGTTCCGCTTTTTTAGATTGGTGCTGGAAGCAATACGATCTGATCTAATCCAATTCTGTGTTCCAAAAGTATGCTCCTGATTATCCAGACCAAGAGTTTATTATCATATTACTCATTTCATGCCACCACACTGGGAAAGGAAGATTTTAGTCCCTTTATTTTTCATGATCAGCTCTCCTGCCAACCCCAGTCCACCAAAGCAACAAGTCAATCAAAAATGAATTTTCATGAGGAAAAACAGTGTTGTAATGAAATAGTTGTTTTCAAGTGAATAACTGCTTTGCTAACCACGTGTCTTCTCCATTGGCAGATCTCTACTCACGTCAGTGTAAGAACAAGAGAGGAGGGGAGTATTATAGGGGAAAAGCCCGTTCTCTTTACTCACACAACTAGCCCCACTAATTAAAGTCAGGTGGGTTGCTCCGGTGAATAAAATGAACAGGATTTGGCCCAAAGTGCTTTATCTGTTCAATTGCCATTGAAATGCAAAGCATGCTCAGTGTATGATTTGTACTCAAGAGAATGTTCTTCTCATCAACAAAAAGCATAGAAGTGTGCAGCATGCCAAGACAAGGGGATCTTTATTGCTCTAGAGAAAGAGACTGGATTTTCTCTCCCAGAGGAATGCAAAATGGGATGGGCAATGTGTTTAGGTTACATAATAATTTATACAGTCATGGAACCATTCCTTATTGCACCACAAAGGGGATAGTGTGCTAATCTTTCAAGAGGTGCATGCAAGAAAATATTTAGGGTGGGCAGAAAGGGTTCAATGTCCTCAGAATGCAGGGAGTCTGAGTACAAAAGGAATGAGTCACCTAGGTCAGTGTTTCCCAACCTTTTTGATACCCAGGAACAACTTGCTGCCTTCCTAAACTGTGTCAGGAAGATCTCGGAGACTGACACTGGTCCCTAGACCAGTCGTTCAGAAACACTGTCCTAGATGACTGTCCTTCACTCATAGCCAGGGCTGTCTCTAAGGGTGAGTGGGGCCTGCTTCCTCACCCTTTGCCTCTCCATCAGCTCCAATCCTGGCCTTGCACCACATCCTTTATCCTGCATCACCCCCCCCCAGCACCGATCCTGGCCTACTACTGCCCCCCCAACCCTGCACCACCAGCCTCACACCACCTCCAGGCCCAATGCTGCCCTTGTGCTGCCTCCCCGGCACCAATTCTACTTGGTGCTTGGTGGTAAGTATTGCGTCTACGGCGTCAAAGTCTGGGGCCCAACAAGCCACCCCCTCTAATGGCTCGGCTCATAGCTTGCTGACACATCTTATGCATCTGGAAGGCTGTTTGCTTGTGATAGTCTCCAGGAGCCCAACAGGGCCCCTGGAAGAGGCTTTTCAAACCACTTGGCATCTGGAGCTTTCAGCTGCCACTCAAATGACACAGGGATCAAGAGCCCAGTCCTGCTGTCTTTATTCAGACAAAGGGGAAGGCAAAACCCCTATTGACGTCAATGGGAACTTTGAATAGTCACTGCTGGGTCCAACCACAGAATGTTGTATTGTGAAACCATTTCTCACTGGCATGTTTCACTGAAGCACAGATCTTAAACAGAAGATATTTAAAAACCAAAAACCGTAACCAGCCTGTAACAGGCTGACTGAGCCCTTAAGGGCTGGAATCAGTGTTATTGCCCTATAAGAACAGGCGGTTACCTTGTGCCATACTTGTAGATAAGAACAAATGGTTCCCAACCTTTCCCAGGCTGGGGACCACTTTTTAAAATGAGAAAAGTTTGCAGCGCCCCGGCCACAATTGGTATGTTCATGGCTGTGCTGCCCCAGGGCAGAATGCAGCCTCCGCCCCTGCCGGTGGGATTTGGCCTCTGCTGCTCCAGCAGAGCCATTGCTGTCAGGATCCAGCCCCCACCAGCAGAATGCTGCTCCTGCCTGGGAACGGAGTTGCTGCGGCCATGGCCCCCTCTGCTCTTGTCCCTGCCCCAGTCTTTCCTGCCTGCTGCCCGTTCTTCAATCCCCCCACCCCTGGTTCTCTGTCCCTGACCCCACCTCCTTACCTGGCCGGAGTTTCTGGCACCTGGTCCCCCTACAGGCTACTCTCCCTGAGCATGCTTTGAGCATGCTCAGGGTGGGAGTTTTAAAAACTCCTAGCCTGGGGGAAGCTCCCTGCTGGCTGGAAGCCAGGGTCTTCCTGGCAACTGGAGACCCCATTGGCGCTGGCACCAGGTCCCAACCTGTCTGCAGACCCCCTGGAGTGACTCTGTGCCCCCCCAGGGTCCACAGACCCCAGTTTGGGAACCACTGCAATTAGAACTGAGGCTTCAGCCAAGTAGGGGTTGGATGCGGTCTGTCAAAGCAGCAAAGACCTATTTGAAGGGTACAAAGGTCTGGAAGGAAGAGAAGCCTTTGTTTTGGGTAGACTTTTAGATGCTCTTGGAAACTTTATTTTGAATTTTTGTTAATTTACTAAAGGTGGGACCCGGGAAGGGATTGAAAGGGATGAAAAATACTTTGAATTTATTGAACCATCTGAGAAGGGAAACTGAGGCAGGCTGCCGGTCACATAGGTCACAAGAGGATGTGTGGGTGACAGCTAGTCCAGTTGCATAGACAAACAGGGAAGTTCCCATCTAGCTTTGAGCTGGTTTCATTTTTGGGGCTTTTTTAAAAAATGAAACTTGAGGCCATAGCCTTCATGGAACTCTGTAGTGAACAGAGACATCTAGTGACTTAGTATCACCCTACAAGGAAACATAGTTTAGTCACTACACATGGGTTTGGAAATATTTGTTAAATTGAGCTGTGTGTTGTCAAACAAAGGGCCCATTTCTGGCAACTCCCCACATGGATAACACCGATTGACTTCTCTAGTTTCATAGTTGCAGAATCCAGCCTCATGAAATAAGGGGAACACCTGTGACAGAAACAAGTAAATATTTTAACAGAAATGTTTCTTTAAAGATAAAGAAGTTGAACTAGTTTCACCCTGGAATAACTGAACAGTCATGAATAGAGTTATAGCAGGGCTTGTTAGCCTGTCAGGGGTCCAATCCAACTCCCACTGAAATTAAAGGGAGAGCAAAGAGGAAATACAGCTCTCATAATTTATATAAAAAACAATTTGTATCACTGAAATGAAGTTCTTTCTGCCAAAGACTGCATTACCAGGCACGCTGGGGAATGAGTTTATAATATTGTGAGAAAAGAGTATGAATGTTGGACTGCGCGTCTCATCTGACAGGCTTTTCCTACCCATTAAGTCATGATTAATCTGGTCAAGTAACCACATGGGTTTAAGCAAATATACATTGAGATTCATAATATGTCTACACAGCAAAGAAGAACCCAGCAGTGGCCCATACTAGCCTACTTGGGCTGTGGGGCTGTTTCATTGCTGTGTAGTCTTTTGGGGCATTAACTAAACATATTCTGATGATCCAGGAGTTCACATTTAGTAATGGCTTGGTGCAATCTAATTGTAGAACACATCACTATTTTGGGGAGCTATCCTGGGTCTGACAGTCTGGCCTGAGGTCAGCATTCACAGTTGCAAGCCCTCCAGACAGCATGATGTAATCCAATTCAGAATTTATAGGCATTTTATAGTATCTAAACACATCTCTAAAAGTCAAACCCCTATCTTGAACAAACCTCCCATGCAGGTAAGCTGTCTGGGTTCCATCCATGAATTTGTCTGCTCAGCTGATGCCTACAGCCTTGGGAAGAGCTGGCACCTAGTCCACCAGGATCACAATAACCTCAAATAATTATCAATAAATAAAGTGTTTTGGGTGAAACCCTACAATAAATGCATTAGGTATGGTGAAGGGTCCATCTGGGTAGCACATTAGCAAATGCAGCTATTCAGTCTTCAATGGCACATCTTAGAAGAGCTCAGTATTTAAAGTTCAGTTTTATTTATCTCATGGTTACTTCCTAGCCCTTAAAGGGCCTTCTGTGGATAGTTTCATGTTAGGCTGCTGATGGCATTGTACTGTGTCTATTAGCTCTCAAGCTTGGCTTCCCTTTCTTTTTTTCTGCCAGCGTACCAAATTAGAATTGTAGTTTATGGTTCTCTCTCTATGAAATGTTGGCCTCTTCTCTGTCTCCTAAAGGGAAACCTGAATGGTATTACGTACGCATATAAAATTCTTCGAGTCCCAAATCACTGGCAGCCAAATCCCAGGATCCACTGCATAACCCAGTAATGGGTTATACAATGGGTATCTCCACTGGCTGGGAAAAGAAGTCTTTCAGTCGCATTGTCAGCTGGCTGCAGAGCTTCTAAGCCAAAGCCAGCTAGCTAATGTGGTCCTCTGTGGCTCTCATCCATCCTCATGGCAGACAAAAAGACTGTAGATTCATGCCATGCTGCATCCTCTAGCCCTGCCACCCACTGGCATTCTCTCTACACATCGCCCATGCTGCAAATACATGTCCCAGTGCAAAGGGGATCTCTCACCACCGAAGTACCATCGTGGTGGTCTGGCAAGTTTCCTTTTTTCCTGTCACCTCTATTGCTAGCCACTCTGACCCAGCAGTAGTCTGTCCCTTCTATGCCTCAGCCTTCTGGCAGGCCACATGCTTTAACCACCCCTTTTGGGGGTAGGGTGGCCAGATAACAAGTGTGAAAAATCAGGACAGATGGTAAGGTGTAATAGGCACCTATTTAAGAAAAAAACCCAAATATCAGGACTCTCCCTATAAAATCCACACACCTGGTCACCTGATTTGGGGGGGCTATAAAGAGTTCAGCAAGGGGGTGGTCTCCTCCATGGTTGAAATCTCAGGGTCTTGACCTTTCAATCTGCAGGGCCCTTTTCCTTAAACTCCACATACCCAGGGTCATCTTCTGCCTTTGGCACTGTTTAGGGCAGGGGTTCTTAACCTTTTAGAGGCCCCACACCCCCCACAGTGATACATTGTAACTCCGCACCCCCACCAAAAAAAAATCACAGGTCATGATGACTGCACGTTTGAAGTATATGGGGTGGGCATTCTATGTTTAAATTATACATTAGTCTCGCACCCCTTGGACTCGCTTCCTGCACCCCTAGGGAGTTCACACACCCCAGGTTAAGAACGCCCGCTTTAGGTGCTAGCAAGGCAACTCAGGCCCTCCTTCTTCACTGGCTTCCACCGCAGAGCCCAGTGTAAGGCACAAAGTCCTATGCCACTAAAATACCCGTGTGTTCCTGATCCACGTTCTTTTAGATTCTTTCCCAGGTAGTAAGATAAACACATTAAATAAGTGAAATCAAACTCTCAGACCTTCTGAGAATCCCAAGAGTCTTCGCTTGGGATTTGGATACATTTCTGCAGTCAAGCCTGAGGGACTCAGAAAGTAGGTCAGGTCACCTCACCTCCACAGTCTGCTGCCCAAGGCTGTGTCTACACTACAGGGCTCAGTTAAGTTGACTTAATAAGGTCTACTTAAAGTCAACTTCAAGTAGACCTTCCTAAGTCGACTTAATGAGGCCACATTGCATTAAGTCGACTTTATAAAGTTGACTTAAATGGCCCCACTGCACTAAGTCAACTTTATTAAGTCAACTTTAATGGCCACATTGTGTTAAGTCAGCTTAACCCTTGAAGTTGACTTTAAGGGCAGGAGTTACTAAGTCGACTTAAACTAGTGCTTAAATCGACTTCATGAACTCCAAATGTGTCCAGGGCATTCCTTAAGTCAACTTAAACCCCTAGTTTAGACGTACACTAACTAAGCTAGCCACTTCACTCTCCTGTTTAGCTTCTCCTCCAAACCATGTGCCTTAACAACTTATTGCTCAGTGGAAGTCATTATCACTGTGTAATTGAGGAAAGGTGGCTCGTGGTTAAGACACAGAACTGGGTGGGGTTTTTGAAATATGTTCCCAGCATTGTCCTAATTCTGAGCCCATTGGTAGTTTTATAATTGACTTCAAGGGGAGCAGAAGTAGGTAAAAGTTTAGTGTTTCTGAAAATCCCACCCTATATCCCTTTGCCTTATTCCCTAACCTGTAAAATAGCATAATAATAATAGTACCTTTTGTCTGTCCTATCTATTGCAACTGTAAGCTCTTTGGGGCAAAGACTGTCTCCTGCTAAATTCCAAAGGGGAGTTGTGTTAGTCTAGTAAAGCAAAAAAAGCAAGGAGTCTTGTGGCACTTAAAGACTAACAAATTTATTTATCAGCAGATGTATCTGACAAAGTGGGATTTTCTCCCACAAAAGCCCATGCGATAAATAAATCTATTAGTCTTTAAGTGCCACAAGACTCCTTGCTTTTTTTGTTTCCTGCTAGTTTCATATAGTACCAACACAATGTACACTTGATCTCAACTGAGTTCTCCAGGACCTACCATAATACAACCAATAAATAACACGTATGACTGATTCAGTGCAAGGAGAAAATTTTAATCAATATTTTTTTCAGAATAACAAATTTATTTATTGTGTAAACGTGTTAGTTTTTATGTGCCACAGGACTCCTCTTTATTTTGCTGAACTAGACTAACACAGCTACCCTTTTGAAACTTTTTCAGAATATCTTTAACCACCACTATAACCCCAGGGGACAGACATTCTGTGGATCAAATTCTCTTGCCACCTGTACCAGTGCCCATTAATGTCCATAGCACTGTGATATGGAAAATGACCAGTAAGATCATTTTTACAGTCATGAACAAAATAAATTACAAGAAGGGAAAAAAGAGGCAAAGACTAATTCAAAGTAAAGAAAACAGAAACTTCCCTGTTTTTTAAGTTTGTCAGTACTTTGGCCTGACAGTCTGGAGTTTATTCGCTTATCTCTTAAATTCACAGCAACATTCTCACTTATCTTTCTTAGGAAAAAAGTCACTTTTCAGTGTGCACTCTACCTTTCAGCGATATGTTTCTCTTTCTCCAGTATGGCAAACCCAAGATACTTAATAGTACCGGCATGCTGCTTTCACAGCTGTAAGTGTCAACCTACTTTCATGGTGAAGAAAGAGGAAAAAGTGTTTGTTAAAATACAAACTGGGAGCAGAAAAGATTAGAAGAGGATTGCTTGGGCTCTTTCCTGAGGCTTTAGAAAAGGATGGAACATAGAGTCCTTCACTCCCACAAAAGGAGGACAGCCGCCAGAGTTAGAATGTCTCATCAGATCAGATTTTCTTCCTTTTTGAGTGTTGCACTTACCTTTTTTTTGCCCTGCAGAACATTACACCATTGCATTGTTTGCATCCTATTATGTTTTCATTCAGGAGTCAGGTTTTTAAATGTTACTTTCAGAATCAAGGAGACAGCAACATTTGATTAGCGTTTTGTTGCATTAGCTAATTGCAGGCGAGGACTGAGGGGGTTTAGAATTAATTATTGATGATTAACTATTATTATAATAACCTTTCTATAATAGAAAATTGAGGCAGCTATCTTAAGTGATGTATGTCACCCTGTGTGTCCAATGAGTTGATTGTAAAATCCTGGGCCATTTCAATGTAAGCTAGGCATGTAACTACCTTGAGGATCTGGTCCCAAGTCCTTATTTAACTTTCTAATTATGAATTTAGGAGCTTAACCCATTCTGACTACCCAAGGAGTGGTCCTCGTGTTCTTCTCCACTAAACCCATAGGGCCAGAGTCACTCTGGTGTAGTTAGATTGACTTGTTTCCTGTAGAGTACAATAGCTAATTGAGGCTATCTTATGATACAGACCATTTGGGGAAGGTGTAGGGCCCAGAAGCTGTTCCTGGAGCCAGTCATGTGCTTTACCTTTGAAAATGCCACAGCTGATTGGGTACTTATAGGCTGTGTTCACACACACACGGTTATTTC
>ML682004.1:2291374-2336710 GCA_007922195.1 Podocnemis expansa
GAACCCCTTTGCAGGCACCGGCGGGGAGCAGTGCTGGGCTGCGCTGAAGCCCGCTGGTGCCCACAGCCTGGCTGTGCAGGCCCTGGCCAGGGGACACCCCTCAGCACCCTGGCCAGGGTGCTGAAGGGGCAGCCCTTGACCTGTTGTTTCAGAACCTCTTGTTCCGAAACAACATGTTCACACAAGTTGTTTCGAAACAAGGTTGTTTCGTCCCCAAATGGGGTTTAACTTGTTTCGAAACAACACCTTTGTTTTGAAACAACAGGTTCCTGTTGTTTCGAAACAACAGTGCGTCGTGTGAACATGGTTTTTTTTGTTTCGAAACAACAAGGTTGTTTCGAAACAAAAGTGCTGTGTGAACACAGCCATAGAGTCTGACACTCCCATAGCTTCCCATGGGGAACCACCACTCATCATTAGCTTGGATTGGTGGATACCACCCTCAGTCATTGTAGTGGGTATCAGCGTCTGGTTACAGCATAGCAAAGCAAGGGAGAACCTTCCTATAAATGGATTCAGACTGTGATATGATTCCTGTCTCAGGACCTTGATAAAACCATGGTTGCTAGGCTTCCCCTCTTGGCACTGCCATCCTTTCTTGCTGTGCTATCTTCAGCCCAAACCCCTTTAGACCATCATGCCGTGTGAAAAGAAGCTTTGCTCACCACTGAGTCTCGGGAATGTTTCTCTGTGATATTTCTGCTTGAATGGTGACAGTTACTTGGCACCATCCTGGTGAGTCATCACATCCAATCAAGCCTTGACTCACTCTAAGATAGAAGAGACTATTTCCTTTGATGTGGTATACTGCCCCCACTAGCCCTGAGAGGATAAATTTGGCCCAATTAAATTATAGGATGCCCCTGGAGGAGGAACCAGGGAACTGGGCTAGATTAATAAGGTACAAGACTCAGCTGGAGAGGAACAAGAGGTATCTGTATAAAGTCAAGGAGCCGGCAACAGAAGGTAGTATAAGGGTGTAAGCTACAGTCAATCCTTCAGAGCTAGGTGGTGTGCAATCCCTGAAAAGTAAGATTTGTGGGGAAAGCAGCAAGGTATGAAGTGAAAGCTGTGGGTGCTCAATAGAGGGCCCCTGAGCTGGAACCCAGAGTAGAATAGACTGTCAAACTCATTCAAGGTTGGGGCACCCCACTGGAAGGCAAGATCCTTGTTGTGGGCTGTGTGGCCACATGGGCTCCCCAACCCTTTCCCCCTCCATGTTCAGAGCAAGAAAGTGTCATTTTGCAGTGCATTTTCTGATCATAACCAAAAATATTGATCCTGGTCTGGCCACTGGACTGTGATTTTGTCACCCCTGAGGCTTGGCTCCAACTACCAGCCAATAAGGGTGTGGTATAGACCAAGATAATGGAATACATGAGATTTGTATTGGGAAGAGTTTATTCCCCATCTCTCCTATCTGTTCTCTCTCCCTAGAAGGGAGACTCGTGGAGTACACTTGCTGGACAACTGAGTCACAAAGAGGGACCCATAGTTCTGGGCAGGACAGGAGTCCACAGAGTGAGGGAACGATGGCAGAGGCACAGCCAGACAAATTGCAACACCTAGAAGAGTTAGTCCGTGAAGTGAAAAGGAGGAAGCACTGTGAGTGAACCCCATGAAAGAGCTATATTAATCTTATTTGAACTTCCTCTGCTTATGATGTGTGTCTGTGTATGATGCAAACAGGGCACATGGATCTTGGAGAGACAAGGTGAGTGATGCAACATCTTTTACTGGAGCCACTTCGGTTGGTGAGAGACAACAACCGTTTCTCTCTTGAGACTGTCGTGGAGAGAGGCCGCTGTGGCCACATAGGCCTCTGCGCCTGGCGCAGGGCAGCAAAAAGCTCACGCACTCCCCCTGCTGGGCAGAGAAGCCTCCCGCATGGGACTTGGCCTGGGACCCTGAGGGAGGAGCCAGGGGAAAGGGGGACAGGATAAAAAGGCGGACCAGGGACTCATGGGAGCCTTTTAGGAGATGGACTGACTGGCTACCAGAGCTCTAGCTGGAAGAGAAGCCAGAGCCTCTTCCTGCAGGGCCTAAGGGACTCTGGGGAAATCAGGAGACCAGCCCAGACCTATATTTTGCCCAAGGTGAAGACTTGGAGGAGTTGCCCTCCGCTGAGGAGTAGGAGGACCAGACTGGGACCCAGGCCACAGAAAGCCCCCATAGTCTTGAGGAGTTGCCCTCTGCCGAGGCCTAGAGGATCCAGTGGCGTACGGCCCCTTTGACTTACATGAATTACCGCTAATGGACAGACCTGAGGGGCTGCCAGGCCTTCCACCCATAGACAGTTAAGGCTTGACTGGACTACTGCTGGCTGATTATGTGGAGGATGAAGAGGATTGTGGGACCCAGATAACCAGGAAGGGAACTGGGAGGAAGTAGCCCAGGGGCAGCGGCCACTTGTTTGGGGTCAGCGTGATTTGGCAAGAGTCCCGCTGACATAGTGGCGCACTGCTCCGATACTGCTAGGGCCCTGGGCTGGAACGCAGTGGAGTGGGCAGGCCCGCGTTTCCCTCCTTCTCCCCCTTGCCACCCAGGCTATTATTTGTGCGCCCTTGCCTCGCCTGAGACGCCAAAGACTTCCACTGTTTGTGCCTTACCCTGCCTGAGGGGTTGAAGGCCCTGAACTTTGCTACTGGGTGTTGCCTTGCCCTGCCCAAGGGACTGCAGACTTGTTTTTTCTGCCTCGCCTTGACCAAGGGCTCGAAGGCAGTGGACATCAAAGGCATGTCAGCCCTGAGCGGAGGCTGATTCCACCTACTGGAGAAATCGGCCTCGCCACAGAGACCAACATGGTATATATGATATGGATGTGACAGGCTCGGTTGCTTTCAACAGGCAAGGATGGTATTTGAGAATGATGGGCTCTTTATTGTTGAGTGTTGCATATTTTTGCTCCCCCCGATGTCTTCTCAACACAATCCAGTCCCAAATGCTCCCCAGCACAGGTAGGGAGGGAAAAACCCTTAAAAGAGCGGAGCAGCCAGATCTCTTGGCACATTTCATGGCAGCCACAGGAGTGATCTGTTGCTCATGAAGATGTACCTGCACTAGTTGTATCCTAGAAGCTCACTGAAAATAGAAGCACAGATGCTGTGGTGCAGGATTCAGCATCAACTGCGCAAATGTGTGTGACCCCACATATACACCTGCACGTTCTTTCTCTTGTGAGCTACCGAAGTGTAGTTGAAGCTCAAGCACTTACTAGCTTCTCTCCTCCATCATAAGCCTTTGTCCAATGCTCCATGCTCAGCAACACACCAGTGACAGGAGGAAAGTTTGAAAGGCATTACATTTTGTTTTACCTATGGTCTAATTGTCCAGTGTGAAGATGGCATATTATTCAATCTGTTTCGAGTCCAGGTTGGTCAAACTAGATGCTAGCACCTTCTTGTTTGCAATTTTTCAGGTGCATGCTAACTAATTCCATCTTTTATAGGGCATACATGGATAATATTCTGTGCTGAGGGAATATATAGAGAGTAAGAAGAGACAACAGAATGCATAATTTATCTTAAAGAATAGACAGGTCATAAACTCTTTTTTGGAGTTTCCATTTCCTCCTTAGCCTCGTTCTGTATATCACTCAGGCAATCAATCTAGTTCTCCATGACTTGGCACCTTGGCAGAAATTCCCACAATAAATTCTATACAATTGGAATGACAGTACTTTATACCCACTTTGCACAGGTGTGATTAACTGTGCAAGGTGCAGAGAAATGGAGAAGTAGGCCATGGAGGCACACAGGTGTTAAGAAAAAGATGCTGACCTAAACAAACATTTCAAGGGCCTAGGGAAAAAAAGCCTCTAGTAAGAGTTTGTATGATCACCTGCTTGAATGCACAGGCACAGGAGAGACCTTCCCTTCTGCTCTGGCCTCTTAACAGGGGGAAAAAGAGTGAAAATAGCATGAAGGGGCCCTGAAATCCCCATATTTAGCCCAGGAGGATTTGTCTAGGTGCCCATGTGGTGACGATAGACAGCCATAAGTATTTGCTTTCTGGTGCCCTGATGAAATTTATGAAAGTCTGTGTGCCAGGCAGCACTGCAGAGATACAGCTGAGTCCTCCAGGGCTATGGAAATTATGCCAGAGGTCTCTCCAGCCCCCAGAACTCGGAGGGCTCAAAGGTGTCTTGAAGCCCTGATCCCTCTTGGCTGTGCTACGCTTCCTAGAAGTGCAGTGCAAAAAAAGTCACTGTCAGTGCTCTGCAAATTCTAATCCTGGAAGATTAATGCAGAAAGAAATGTAAAATCTTAATGCATGTGTCACCCTTTGTGCGCTTTGCATAACTTTTGTATTTCACTCACCTAGTCCGATTTAAATTTCACCGTGAGGGGCACAGGGTGCAGCAATGCAGAGAAGAGACTCTGTAAGTCTTAAATACAAGGTGATTCTAACAGGGCATAGTGGCTGTTAACATTGTCCTGATCCGTTCAGAACCAAAGCATTCAAAGACACGTAGTTTTGAGGGAAGCAGCAGACCTCACAGCAAGGGTTGCTGCATGAAAGAACAGGGTTGGAAGCCCTGCTGAGGAAAGTGCTGATGTACATGAAAGGTATCAAAGTCTTTTTTACATTTAATCTTAAACAAAAGTACAAGAAGAATCCTGTTATCTCCACAAATGTGTGTAAATAAATCTGATGGTGCCCTTTAAACAGCTTGCCTTCTGACCTCTTGTGATGCTCAAGGAGTATTGGTCCAAAGTACTGATGTTTAATGTTCATGCTCCTATCTTGTGTAGGAACTTGTCACTATTGCACCTTTCTGCAGATGTATGAGATAAATGAGGATCCCAATAAAAGGAGAGGAAGCAAAATGGGACCTTAATCAAATCGCCTGATAAACCTTCAGTAACGTTTTTCTCCTTTTTTTTAGGAAGAAAGGAAATAAAACTGGAAATGGCAAAATGTACTGTCTGGACTTCATAGCTGCTGTCCTTTGACAGTAAGTTTCTGTACCCTGGGGGAAATTCAGTTACACATAAAGATAGGAAATAAGATTACCCCTCCAAAACCTGAGTGTCAAAAATTTGAGACAGCAAGCTGGATAAAATTTAGTGGAAAACTCAGTAGCTTTTTTTAAACTGCTTTATGAAAAACTAGATCTATCATCCCCTTTCTTTAGAAATCTAAATTGCTACATTAAACTAAATTAATTATTAGGATAGGCCCCATTTGCTTCCCTTGGAGTGAATTGGAATTTTCCCCATTACTTGCTTAGGAGCAGGTCTATGATTAAGTCTAGTTTTACTGTGGAAATATTTTGTATTTTAAATGTAAAATCTGCATTTGGTCTTCTATAAAAATGAACATGATGATGAGAGAAATCCTACAACAGCATTTAAAACCCAAAGTCCAAGAGGCTCGACTAGGATTTGGATAATCCTGCAAGGTAGTTAAAAGCTTCCCCTTGGCTCTTACTTGGCTACACAGACCTTGCACCTTGAAAGCATCATAGGCTATGTCCACACATACATCGTTATTTCGAAATGAGTTATTTTGAAATAAAGTCCTTATTTTGAATTAAGTTAATTTGAATTAAGGGAAAGCCTGCTTTCGAAACAGCTGTTATTTTGAAATAAGGCCATTTGGACATGTTTTGAAACAGTTGTTTTGGACAATATGTCCAAATGGCAATATTTTGAAATAACCATTTCGAAATAACAGCCGTTCTGAAATGAATGGGGTTTAAGCTGTTTTGAAATGACAGTTCTTATTTCAAAATGACAGTCTGTCATTTTGAAATAAGAAAACATCGTGTGGACATTCAGTTATTTCGAAACGACCAGTGTTGTTTCGAAATAAGACTCATATAGACATACCCATAGTAAGTGGAGAAATTGCTCTGCTTCTTCCATCTCCTGGAAGAGCTAGGCACTGAGTCATACTGAGTAGAAAGGAACCCCTTGCCCTTTGGTGCCAAAGTACATGAATCAATAGTAAAGTCCTCCTAGTAAAATTTCCAACATGACTTGGGAACCTGTTCTACTTTCAGAAGTAACTTGAACAATTGTGTTCCTTGATTTCATTGCAAGTGGGTGAGCCTTCAAAGCCCAAGGCCCAAGTGATTGCCTAAGTCACTTTTGAGAATGGGATGTAAGCACATTTTGAGAATTTTACCCTGTCACTCCAGGAAGAAGCCAGGGAGATAAACTAAAACTAAGAGTGTGGGACCTGAGCCAGGTAGTTTCCAGGAGCTATTCCTGGGGTAATGCATTTTATGCACCACATCTTACTCAGGCCTGGATCTAAAATCTCAGTCTGGCCTGTATAACCTCAGAGTTACAAACTCCAGAGTTGCAACCTGACCAGTCAACCATGCATGTCATTTTGAACCAAAAATGTGTGATCAGGTAAGATCAAATACAGTACAATAATGGTTTAAATCTAAACTACAAAAAGAAGGAAAGCAGCATTTTTCTTCTGCATAATAATTTCAAAGCTGTATTAAGTCAATGTTTGGTTGCAAACTTTTTAAAGAACAACCATAATGTTTTGTTCAGAGTTAGAAAACAAGTCAGACTTATGGACAGCCTCCATTCCCAAGGTGCTCATAACTCAGAGGGTCGTCTGTAAACAGAAAGCAAGAGTGTCTCTCTCTGTGTAAAATGTATATAAACTAGCCTTGAGAATTTCAGAGAGAATTCTGTCCCTGTCATAGAATCACCAAGGCTAGATCCCAAAAACCTAAACAAAGGTTTGCAATTTGTACTCAAAGCAATGTAAGAGATTTTCATTTCTATTGGCTTCATCCTCATTAAATATTATAGGGCTCTTTCAAAGAGAAAAACTTTGTAAATATTTACAGAGAAGTTACAAGGGATGTGTTTGATTTTCTACTTTGCCACTCTAGTTTTGCACCAATGTAATGTGCTGACATCAGTGGAGTTTTAGAATTGATATAAAGAAGTGAAATATGAGGCTCTTTGTGCCATATTTGTGCCCACATTACACTGAGTAGCACCTTACTCTTCAAGGAGTCCCACTGAATATAATGGGACAACCAGTTACTCAGTGAAGGATATGAATAGCAGACTCTGATCCTTCCTGGTTATTCATTAAGACTGGGTGCTTAGAACCAGGAAACAAACATGAACACAACATGCTATAGCTGTTATGCAGTCAATATCACTATGCAGTCCATCACTTCTGACTGAACTAATCCTAGAAAAAAGCTACAAAGAAAAGTGTAAAACTTTCAAATGAATATACATTTAAATGAAGAGATCAAACTGAGTTTGGCCCACTACTGTTAGAAGTTGCTTGATCTAGAGCCTCCCCTAGGGACCTTTTGTTGCATAGTGGTTAGGACATAGCACTGGAACACTAGAAACTTAAGTTCTCTTCCCAGCATTGCCTAGATAACTTAGTAGGTTACTTCATTGTTCTGTGCCTCAGTTTTCCCCATCTGTAAAATGGGGGTTATGGTACCTGCTACCTTTGTACAGTGCTTTGTGATTCATTGATCAGAGCTAGGTTTTATAATATGGATATGTTTCATTTCTACTGTATGGAAAGCTTTACTCAAGTGCATTGGGAGGAGGGGTGGTTCAGTGAGTGGAGAGGCAGGAAAGGGTAACGGTGATTTCTAGTTTCTCATTGCAACACACTGGTCAGGATTTTAAGACTACATATACAATTTATTTTGCAAGCAAGTAGTTTGACTGTTGCGTGAACAGGTTCCTCATATTCCTTGCTGCAGTCATTTTTTTGACATACCTTAATCAGATTTTTTTTCTTTTTTCTAAAATAGTTGCACCATAGTAATGCTAGTCAGGGGTTATACATAATGCCTGACAAGCAAACATCACCATTCATCTCCTACCATCTCATAATACCCAGTTTTCATTGCCATCAAATAAATAAAAACATGATTGCCCCAGCTCCATTAGTTAGCTGTTCCGCCACCAGCAATGCAGACCTGTTAGCTATGGCATCAGTAGGCACACTGACTATGTCTGCAGCAGGAAAATAAAGAGGGGTCTAATCTAGTAAAATGTCCTGCAGATGTTGCAAATGAAAGGAACAGTGGTAACTCTAATCTCTTCATCCTTGATCCTCAAAAACTTCATTGGGAGATAGGCCTCTAAATGCCTTTTTGAGGATCCAGGCCTCTTGTTGCAAGAAAATACCACTTGGAATGAGTGAGTAAGGGAAGAACTGAGCTGGGACAAATGCAGAGGAGATGATATAAAGGGAAGGAACAATTCTTCACTCTCAAGTATACATAACTTTGGTTTCTCAACACCTAAAAAGGCTACAGCAGCATAGCGATAACACTTCTGTGCACATGCTATCTGGGCTGACAGGAGAACCTTTTGACATAATCCATCTCCCCAAGAGGTAGTAGCTAGGTTGATGGAAGAATTTTTCTGTTGACCTTGTGCTGTCTATGGAGGGATGAAGGTTGTCATAACTATGCAACCTGACCATGTTACTGTGCATTTTTCGTATCCTTGAATGATATACTTAAACGGACCTCATTGTCGAGTGTATGCCACGCCTTAGCTCCTACTAACTTCAGTGGGAGCTGTCAATATATTTGAAGGTAAAATATAATTCAGGATCTGTCTGATTCTCTGTCCACACTAAAGTTAAGCTAATTCATTTTAGAGTCAAACTTTCAGGTAGGGCTCAATCTAGTCTCCCCTTTTGTGCATGTAACTTTGCTCCTGCAAATGCGCATGGATGCACTTGTCTGCAATTTTCACCACAGATGCAAACATTAGCAGTTATACCGGATGTGCTGATATAAACAGATTTTATGTTTAACTACTAATATGTCTACCTATAATGAATATCAGAGGAAAATGGTTCATGGGTATGCAGGGAAAAATGAAAGCCAATGATGAAAATCTTTTTTACCTGTCCTAGGTTGTCCAGAAGTGACCCCTAGAATCCCAAATATTCTCATCTGATTCTGCTTGGTAGTTGGCAGTGGAACAAAAACACACTAGCCAGAATATTGGACCACACAAAGGCAAATTTTCAGAAGTAGCTTCTTATTCCTATCTTGTAGATATTCATTTATATGCACAAAATCATCATTGGTCCATGGATATTTGCAAGTATAAATCACTGCCAGATTTAAATGAATCAATTCTTCTTTTGGTAAGAAGGGCCTGATCTTGATTCCACTGTAGACTTTGGCAAGGGTCCTATTTAAGTTCAGAATCTGCATGGGCAAAATTGGAGACCATTTTACAGCTGACCTTTATTGGTCAGTCATTCTGGAATTCACTGCTGGATGTGGGAGATAACTGAAGATTTACTTGATTTCCATAAATGGAAAGAAAAATGAGATGACAACTGAAAATGTATTCTTTTCAAAATGCAACCCTAGAAGTTAATACAGTTTAAAATGAATTAGCACAGACAAGCTGAAATTATTCAGCACTTAAAGATTTTACCTTTCTAGTTATTGGACTTAACTGATTTTCTGCAATAGGAATCTCCAGTTTCTTATTTACACTTGGGATACATTAGCTAGTAGCTTCCTAGCATGCAGAATTGCTTTAACATTGACAAGGATGAAAAAAGTGTTGACAAATAGCATGGGAGCTCAAAAATCACTATCATTTGATGCACTTTTCAGTGTTAAAGCACTTTAAAGTAGTCTAAGTCTGACTTTTTAAAATGGGTCACTCCTTTCTAAATCACATCTGTTCTACCATTAGGTGTGCTTTGCCATGGATGCTGAGCAAAAGTAATTGTGACTGAAATCAGATCAATCTACTTAGCACAGTACTTCCCTTTTCTCTACTCACTCATTGTTAATATAGATAACATACACTTGGAATCTAGTCTGAAACCCATAGAAATAAATGCAAATACTCACTGGCTGTGGATTGGGTCCTACCAGCACTAAAGATTGCTAGACACAGCAATAATCAAATGGGTTGGGGCGGAATAGCATTCTTTTAACAAAGCAGCTATTGGTACAAAAGACAGAGACTGAATAATGAATGCTCCTCAGCTGAAATTAGTGACCATATTCATATGTGGGTGTCAAGAGCTCTAGTAAAGTATGTACTCATCACCTCTTGGCCACTCACCAGGGTGCTGAGGGGATCCAACTACAGGACCCTGTGGGTTTCAAACTGCTGGGGTCTGAACAATGCTGAGGCACTGTTGTTGCCCTTGGGTCATTAGAGGGGTTTCTTCACCCCACAACCAGAGGAAGGAGCTATGCCAAGGCTGGATGGGGAGCAGAGATGCCCCCATGTAGGTGCCCAGTGGAGGTGAACTGACCTATGACTCAGTTGCCTACCTTTGGGCCCTGGATCAGAGCCTGGTGGAGGGGGCAGGTCTGGGTTGTCCTACCCAGCCCTGCCGTGGCTGGAGGCAAAAGAGCTAGCCCAGACCGGGACTAAAAAGAGCCTGTCTCCCAGACCATACTGACAGTGGCTGGGTGAGAGGGCGAGCTAAGACAGAAGTGTGCCTGTCACACTTTACCCAACCAGGAAGTGGCAGATCCCTCTACAAGCCTTGAAGAATACTTTTAGGTGCAGACCCTCTGTCTAGCACCCCTTTTATAGAGCTGGGACCCTCTCAGGTGCCTTCCTATAATGTACACACTGTCCATCTGAAATGCCGTCATGTGGGTGTTCTGGATCCTCAGGTTAAGTATCCAAGGGCAGATCCTAAATGTAACCCATTACGTATGGAGACTTTTCACAGGATTCTAAACCAACTTTGCTTTTTATTGCATTGCACAAAAATACACTCTATACAAAAATAATAAACCTGACCTGCAACTCCCTGCCTGAGTTTCCTTATTACTCTTTAGAGTAGAATCAGACATCCGGCTGTGGCCAGGATCCTTCTGCTGCATCCTATTTTTGTTTGCTTTTTTTAAACACTGAGCTCTCTCCCCATCTCAGCTTCTTACTCTGAGTGGTCCATTTACACTTTCTGTCTTCCACCCAGAGCTTCCTTCACAGCTTTGTGCATCTTCTCCCCAGGCCCACTCAGCCTCTACGCTTTTGAAAGCCTAGGATCAATGTCTTTGTCCTGCACTGGGGTATTTACAGTTCTCCAAATGCCAGCCCCTTGTTGATGGCATGTGGAAAACTGCTTCTTCCAGCTGCAGCCAACCCTAAAGCATAAAGCATCATCTGGTGATTCTCTTTGGCTATGTCTACACTTACATGTGAATTCAAATTGATTGTCATCGATTCGAATTCAAATAAGTGCACGGACATGTCTGCTTTCCTCAATTTGAACGGAGACACTCCTCAGTTCAAATTGAGGAAAGCAGAGTTCAGATTGGTCAAACCTGCTTTTCCATCGAAGTCAGGGTCAATTCGAAGTGAGTAATTCAAATTGATAGTGTAGCCATGTCAGTTCGAATTCACTGTTAATTTGAATTAGCCACAGCTTGATTTTTCCCTATACAATAGTGCCCCCTACTGAATTCGAACTAGCGAGTCCTGTTCATGGACATGCCAATTCAAATTGGATTTTCTAGTGTGGCCATGTCAATTCAAATTGACTGAATTCAAATTAGATTCAAACTGGTCAATTCGAATTCAGGAGTTCAAATTGAAATGCTCAGTGTAGACATAGCCTTTGAATAGGAGATGGTGGAAATCCAGCAACTCCCATTGTGCCGGATCTGTGAGACTAGTAACCAGCCTCGTCAGCAATGGTAGAATTCTAGACACAGGGGAGGCGCTCCATGATTCACCAATTTCATAGTAACTTCTCAATATTAAGCTGCCCAAATCGTGGGCACAAAATATCATTAAAGGACACTGGTAGCTTGGGTCTTGCTGACAGAATGCTGGGCCAGATCCCCGGCTGATATCAACTGGTATAGCTCCATGGAAGTATTAGACATTCTTATACTCATGAGTACCATAGGTTTTGGGGTTTTTTTTAAGAGTACCATAACTAAAATTACTGTGGCCAAAAGTATCATCTTATGCACAGTTTAGATGTATCCTGGGAAAGAGTCTCTGGGATGACTTTTGTTTTAAAACAATCAGGGAAATGCATAATGGATAAGGGAGATGTGGAGGCCAAGGTTTCCATCGTTTATAATACAGTTCCACACTGATACATAGAATTGATCAGAAAACTAAGTTTTCAGTAGAAGTAAACACCAAGATTTTATGACAAAAATGAACATATTTCAGGGAAAAAACGATGTATTTTGATTCTGAAATGCTTGCCCTGGTGTCTTTTTGGAGTGTCTGTCGTTTGGATACCTCATGTTCCTCTTCTCTAGTACCATCTTGGCCATTTGCTCAGATTAAATCTTCAATTTTATTTCAGCATACATTTTTAAGTTTTCAGGTCCTCAACTTTTTGACTGAAAAGTTGAAACGTTCTCCAGAAAGCACACACTTCTCATGAAAGCCTCCGTGTTGTGGAAAATCTGGCTTTCCATTGGGAAAACAGTCTCAATGTAAAACTTTAAACCAGCCATCGAGAAGAGCCACTTTGTCAAAAAGGCACCTTTGTGTATCTGCTTCCTTTGCACAGTCAGAGTTGTGTGACAGTAGGAGAAATATGGTTTATTTTTAACCCATTCTAAGCCCTACAGAGCTAACCTAGAAGTGGAAGAGTGAAGTGGATTCTCCTCTCTAGATACCTTGCCTAATTCTAGCAGCAGAGCCTTGTGTGCATGTTGCATTCACTTTACAAGGGTATAAATGACTCCACTGGATGAAGGACAGCAGAAAATGAGGCTGTGTAAGTCTGGAATCTCATGCTTTAGCAGAAACCCTCATTAAAAATACCAGAGACAGAATCATGATCTTCGTTAACAGTGCCTTGTGATGTGAGTATGCATTAAACCTAGCTTAAAGGGCCACTTCAGAATTCCCCCCAACAGAGGAATTGCCAGGAGCAAAGCTGTTATCTTTGCTATATGGATTCGGCAACACAGAAGACACTGAGTGGTGGTTCAGGTCAAGAACACTGAGACGGAGACAAAATTAGAAGCAAGTCTGACTAGTGACAGGTCAGTTAATGGATTAGTCAGTATATGGAGTATTTATTGGAGTTACTTCTGTCTGTAGTCCTGAAGACATCCCATAACATTCCTCTGGGAGATTATTTTAAAATCCCAAGGAATATGTGCACTGTTCTCCTGTGTTCAGTCTGCACATTCATGTGCAGTCAACTTCTCAAAATCCAGAAGGCCTGGGCGATCCAGAGAACCTCCTTTCTCTTGGAAAAAGGCAAAGCTCTTGCTCTTCTTAAGCTAGAAGTAAGTTTATTCTGTTTTCACCTTTGTAATCAGTTGCTTGCACCTCAGAGCCATTTGAGGATACAGCTTTCTTCAGGTGCTTTCATTTCACATTTTAATAGTGATTTCTGTGCCAGGGCAATGCCACTCTTCCCATATCATCACATCCAGGAAAAGATTTTTATTTGCGAAGAAGGAATAGTTTCTTCAAAATCAGGTTTAAAACGGTTTTCTGGGCCAACTTTTAAAATCAATTTTATGCTGAGTTTGAGACAGCCAAAGGCTTCAAGTTGACTTGAAGCCTTTGAGTAACTTCAAAGTTGTATATTTTTGGTGGAAGTAGCAATATGCTTAACATTGATACTTGGATCCAGAATATTCACAGTAATGATTTCATTAAGATATGAAAACTAACATTAAATGTTCTTGCACCAGTAACAGATTATCCAATTAGAACTGTAAAATTGTCATGAGTGATCTCTGGACTTGATATGAGGAAATCCAGACTCCAGTAAAGTGAGTGCATGTCTCTAGAGATGGTGAAACAAAGTCAAAATGCCATGAAACAACAGCAATGGAAGCCCACGGAGAGAACAGCAAAACTAAACAAAGTAATGTCAATCTGCAGGTCAAAATCTTTAGATGTGGCTGTGACCAAAAACACCCTACATGTTGTTATAGTAATCTTTGTGGAAAATATGCCTCATGGGTATCATTAAGAACTAATGCCACTGATCATCAATGTTCTTGTGTAATGTATGTACAAAATGCATATTAAGAGTTATGAACACAAGCTGAGAAGATTCAATGTGTTTACCAGATACATCTGGATGAGAGAGTAAACCAGTTTCTCAAAGAAAAAAGACAAGCTGATGCCAAGTATCATTAAAGTTGATGGACAATCACCTGTCAAGTGGCCATTTTTTGGCACCAAAGAGGGGCAGGAACAGATCAATCTGCATTTTAGCAAACAATAACATGCAGCTTCCTTCATCACATCACTCCATGTTTCCACACTCACAGCTTGAATGAACTTTATCTAAGTCAGGAAAATACAGGTCAAAGGATGACTGGACTACAAAACGAAGAGCAAAACTACCCCAGATCTCCTGCTGTCTCTTTCTCTTTTGTCACCTAAGACAACAAAGGAACCATCCATTTGAGTTTGTGGGAGAGCCCAACCAGGAATTTGGTTGGTCATGTTGCTGGGAACCTATTGTAAGGATGTACCTTGAATCAAATTTAGCTTGTTAAAATGCTTCATGGTGGGTAAAACTTGTTTTTATTTTTCCCATAACCGTTTCTGACTTTAAAAACTTTTATACTTGTATTCATGTAAAACCTATCTTTTTGTAGCTAAGTAAACTTGTTTTGTTTTTCATCTAAACTAATCTAGTGCTGTCACTGAAACTGAACTGTTTGGTAATATCAGTTAAATTAGCAAATTATTGAATATTGATTCTTTATGGCAGGGGTCTCAAACGCAAATCACCATGAGGGCCGCTTGAGGACTAGTATGTTAGCCTGAGGGCCGCACCACTGAAACCTTTTCATACAACAATATTGCAAATATCGGTAATCATATCATCACGGGCCGCAGGAAATAGCTTTAGGGGCTGCATGCAGCCTGCAGGCCGTGTGGCTGAGACCCCTGCTTTATGGACTGTTACTATCTGAACAATGTGACCTGCAGTCTGTTAGGCTGTTTGTGAGCTGCTCTGGTTGGGACCTACGACAAACATCTGTGAGGCAATCAAGGTTATACATTGCACTCCATAATGTATTCTCTGAGGTTGGAGGACCTGTGTCATGTAACTTTAGCTGAAGTAGACTGAAATAGGAGGGGGTATCTTCAGCAGGATGTGAAGAGAGGCTGACAAGTGAAAACAAATAATAACAGTCTATTGCAAAGTATAACAAGATCTTCTTCTAATACATCTCCACAAGTATGACAGGCTACACTCAGTTCATAAAGGCTGAGTTAAGAGTGCTGTCATTATACCTTGTGTTCATATGTTTGTCTCACTCTGCTTCAGATACTTCTTACCATTTAATATAAATGGGAGTGGAAAAGCAAAAAAAGGGAAAAAATAATTAAGAACAGTTATTAAAATGTCAATTTTAAACTTATACCAAGGTGTTACAAATTACTCTAATTTTTTGAGGGTTTTTTTGTTTGTTTGTTTGTTTTTTTTTTAGTACTAAGCAGTATTGGCCAACCTTGTAACCACTACCAAGGGACAAGGATGTCAAATACTCTTCATCAGTTTTGCCAGAAAAACAAAAAGATAATTATTAAAGGTTTTCTTTATTTTATTCTGGTTTTGCTGGAGTCCACCCAGGACAGTGAAATGAGTAACTTGCAGACATGTTCTGGACAGGAATACTGAATGGCTATCAGAGGGCAAGCCTGCTATATGTAAGTTTAGAGAAGTGATGGGATTCTTGTAACTCCAACTGGGACAGCCCAGAAATGCTGCACCATTGGGCGAAGCACGTCACTGTAACATTCAGGAGATCGACTAAGACTCTTGCTGTAAGAAAATGGGATTTGCAAACAGCAGCGACAGCAGTTTATGGCTATATTTAGCAATTCACCTTGGCCATGATCTTGCAAGGGATTGAGTGCCTTAATCCCTACAACAAACAAACAAGGAGTCCTGTGTCACTTAAAGACTAACAAATATATATAAATATTTATTAGTCTTTAAGTGCCACAGCACTGCCTTGTTTGTTTTACTGAACTAGACTAACAGGGCTGCCCCTTTGTAGCTTAATCCCTATGGTTTGCTGTGGATGTTTAGAGTGCTTGGCATGTTGAAAGATTTGGCTTAGATCTAACGCTTTCAAGAATGGATCTGGAGAGCCACATTGTGGACATGGGTCTCCAAATCTCTTGAGCGTATGGTTCTTCAAGGAACTCAACTTTTGAACCCTCAGAGTCTCCACAGAAACGGGCTGGTTGCCTTCCATGATAGCCTAAAGGACCATTTTCTTCCTCCCTCCGCTCCACTGTCCTGGTAGCGTACTCCCTCTCTGTACCTGGAAGTATTACTCAGATACTTGCAGCAATGTGGGAGTAATTACTCAGCTCCAAGAAGAGGAGCTAATCTTTCACCTATCCACAAATTCTCATTTGTCATATGGTTTCTTGGACACTAGGGAGACTATTGTTTGAGGGAATGGCTTCCCCTACTGATCCTCCTTTCATCCTCCATCCCTTCCAAATCTCCCCTGCCAGTTTGATCTCTGTGGAGAGAATCTTCCCCCATGTTTTCATGAGTGGATATTGCACAATAAAGGCTTTCACTGGATACCAGGAAAGGCTCCTATCAGCAATACTTGTTGTGTGGAACTGAACAGTTGGAGATGTTCAAGCCCCAAATTATATTTGCAATCCTGAAGTAGAGATGAGTGCACGATGCTGAACAGCAAACTGTGATTGCAGCAAGAAGACCCATTTAGCTCCCCCTTCAAGTCAAACTTACTAATGACTTGCACAGGAGCAAGCTCCAGGTGATTGTTTTCTTTTATAAATACTGCTGGACTGGTGCCGCTTTCCAATATAGCTGTGTGATCCAAGGGAAGCTGTACACGCCCATATTAGTGGAGAAGTTAGTCCTGGGTTTTTGCATTTAAGTCAGATCAGGCAAAGGGTCAGCATTTTTTCTTTAGGTTTTTATTCTGCACTGGTACTAACCGTTTAGACTCTTACTCTTTTTAAAAAATGTGTTTTAAAGTCTCCTGGTTTTTCTCAGTGTTCTATTTCAGTTTTCCTACTGACGTGACTGATTTGAGCAGACAAACTGTATTGCTCTAGGTAACCAGCATGCTCATCAAATGTCATGTGTGATTGAGCTAAGTGACTATTATGATTTCAGGACATATCAGAGTGCTAGAAGCTGAATAAACTTCACACTCTCTGTTTCAGTAGGTGGAGGCTGTTTATGCAGGACAAATACCCAATGGAGACTGACCGTTCTCATTTTTAAAATCATGAAAGCCTTTTGACACTGGTACTATTAATTTTCCACGAAGGACAGTGAGTCCTTTAAATAACTGTTTAGGTAACCTTTGCATGAACTGGCTCTGTTGGATACTACTAAAATTGGAAATACTCACTGTACTAATGGATTTTGACTCTTCTCTGCTGCTTTTCCTTTATCTTTTAAGCATATACTTTATTATTTGAGAGCTGACGTTTTTCCTGTGTAAATAGTGTGCATTTTAAATTAATCTTACCTATCCTCTTTGCTACCACATCCCTGCAGAGTTTATTCCTAGATGCTCTATCTGTTGAACAATAATGCAGTTATTAATATAGTAAATTGGACTGTAACAAAGCCATTGCAAAACTTTGCCTGACTTTGTCTAATATCCTTTTTTAGGTACCATTGTTTTTAGTCTGACCTCTCTATCTTTGATACTCAAGGATCTGAAAGCCAACATGCCTTGTAAACCTACATCCCAAAACACAGTATGCAAGTAACTGTTTTGATTATAAATCTTATATTAGAAATAAATTTTATGTGTGGAGATTTAGGTGTACTAAATATTTCAATCCTAATTTGGGTCTCAGCTCTCCCACGTTTTGAAGTTTGGTTTCAACATGTAGAGTCACTGAAATGATTACAAAAGTGTCCATTTAAGCAAGTCAAGTCCCCTGCTTGGCTTAGCAAGATTCACTAGGTGCCTTGAAATCCTAAACTCCCAACTGAACCATAAGAAGCAGGCTTCAAACTAATTTCCTGACTTCCTAGCAGCTGGAGGTGGAGGAGGAAGTTGTCTGCAGCTGTACATGAGTGGGTTGAGCAAAGCCTTGAATTTGTAGAATGCATTTATATGCAATTAGGCTACATTGGTTTTTAAGTTCTCTGGGAAAAAATCATTTTCACAGAATTTTTAGAGGACCTATCAGAGCATAAACAACTGTATAGAAATGCTCTGGAAAATAAATGCATGTACCAGCATAACTTGCTTTTAAAATAACTTCTGTAACATTGTGTGCCTGTATGTCGTCATCTTTATATAATTCGGCATGGGATTTTTAAATTAGAGAGGAAAAAATCAGAAAGTAATTCAATAATAGGTGAATAAATAGCAGGCTAAGATTCGTTATAAAACCACCACTCTTAGAGTGAGGAAAAATTCTGAGACATAGCACGTTTAGAAGCTACTCACAAATGTCCAACTGGCTCTATAGTAACCAGATCTCTCAGTTGGCAGAACTGTAGTAACACTGACAAGATCTGGAAAAAAAATTGTTTTCCTGATATATCTGTGACATTGGTTTGTCTGTTTGCTTTCAGAGGGCATAAATATTAACCTGATAAATGAGTCTTCTAAAAAGTTCCTCTAAATGTAAGACTGAATACTTGGTGTTTTTCAGGTGTCCTTTATTAGCTGGAAAATGTGGAAAAGAAATCTTTTAAAAATAAGCTTGCACTCTGTTTGTATATGTAATGTGCCATTTGTGTGTGCACGCGTGTGTGTGTGCGTGTTTGTATCCCCCTTTCTGAATTTAGAGTGCTTAACTTTATTATAACACAACTTTTTATTTTAGTTTATTTTACAAACTATAGCTTCTTAGTCTTCTTTGACAAAACTGCAAATCCAAATTCCATCACGTGGAACAAATAAACCTGCTCTAGAGGTCATCAGGAAGACTTTCAGCCAGGACCTTTAAATGCATAACACAATTTCCTACCACTTAAGCCAAAGGAGTAACTGGTGGTGGTAATTGTCTTTTGAGGGAAACCTCAGAAGTCTACAAGTTCTCAAGATGCCCCACATTGCCACTAGGTTGTCTGTGCCATCACAGTTGCCTACATATTGTTTTAGTGGAAGCATCACAGCTGAGTGGGTACAGCATTGATGTGGGCTGCAGCAGACCTGGCTTGTTTTCCTGGTTCTCCCACTGGCCTATTAGATGATCTTGGGCAAGTTGCATTACTGTTCTGTGCCTCAGTTTCTCCCTCTGTAAAGTGAAGGGGATATTGCTTTTGGTAAGTGCTTTGCACTGTGTAAGTGAACATTGCTATGTAAGAACAGAGCTCATTCCAAGGCCTACAAACTGAAACCTTTGGCCTATCTTAAAGAAGGTGTCACTACATGATTTACTGTTAGTATAAGAAGTATAAAAAAAGTGTGTGATTTTGGCATATGCTCTTTAAAGGACTTTAAGTTCACTGAACCACTTCAGCTATAATTAAACACTTCAGTTTCCAAAGTGAATTAAACACCACCTTAGCAGTACTAGGTAGCTCTTAGGTTAACTGACAATTTGCAAAGTCTGCAGCTGCAATTTTCATTGCTGACTCTTCCTTAGGCTTGCCCATCTAGTTCAATCTAGATATGGGATGGGTACAAATCCAATGCTGATTTCAGGTGTACACATAATTCAGGTAAGTCCAGGAACTGTTAGGTGGGAAAATATTGCTTGTGACATTGAGCCAAAACCTTCCTTGACTTTCTTACAGGGAACATGCATTGAATGAAAGTCTTCAGTGTTAGTGAGGCAAGCAGAGACTTGCCTGTTATTTTCAAGTTCATTTTGGAAGGCCCTGCTATGACTCCATGGGATTAAAATAAGAACAATCCTTTTGAATGGGCCTCAGCACCTTTTGATCAGAGGCTAACATAAAAGGTGACTATCTCCAGAATAGAATTGCTTCTGCCTGGAGCTAAGCTGGTCATTCCAGAATAGCTGTTTTGTCAGCACATACAGAGCTGGGCCCGATCCTATAAATCCAAACAACACAATTTGTTTGTCTTGCATAAGAAAGAGAGGGAATAACTGAATTCTTCAAATAAAGCAAAGTATGGAGGGTTGGAAATGGGTCAGTAATAGTGTCCTTCAATTTAAAACAGCTCCTTTTTTAAAAAAGAAACCCATTGCTCCTAGGAAACTACCTGACACTGCCTGCGGCTCTTTTTAATTAGCTTTCTTGCTTTCATCTAATGTTTTCCTAGAGATAGCTTAAAGTGTACTTTTTCCTGGTACTTAACAGAAGTTGTGATGTATTTTAATACTCAGACCCTTTCTTTTAATGGGGAAAAAGGCAGAGAGTCCATAGAGGGCCGCTGTGCTTTTAACCCACTGTGTGCCTAGTTGTTACAGGGGAGTCAGAGGAGTAGCTCATCCAACAGCTGTGTAGTTAGTCCACAGAATATTGCTTTAATGTTCGATCATCTTTGTTTGACTTGGCATAATGAAATCCATTAGCAGTACTTAAGGAAGCTTTTGAATTTAATTTTCTGAATTTTAACAGTGTAGAATGAATGCCTTTTAAAAGGAAAAATGCAATGTCCTCCTGTGTTGTGTAAAGAATCGTAGTTGTTTTGGTCCCAGTATAGTAGAGAGACAAGCTAGGTAATAACTGAGGTAATGATTTTAATTGGACCAGGTTGTGCTAGTGAGACACAAGGAAGAAGAGCTGGGTACAGCTCAGAAGCTTGTCTCTCTCACCAGTGGAAGATAGCCCAGGAAAAGATGTTACCTCACCCACCTTGTACCTCTAATGTCCTGTGACTGATACAGTTGTACCAACGCTGTATTTCCATGCTAACATTTTGTTGTGGCTCCTTTAACTCCGTATAGATGAAGTGGGCATCTCAAGAATGTATGATTTGTAGTTGGCTGCTGATATTATATACTAAAATGTTGAACTAATTGGGTATGCATAGATGCCAGATTGTGAGGTTGGCTTTGGTGGCCTAGCTGCATGCTGATATTGGAAACAGCAATCTGATTCCTTTAGGAATGTGGTAGCGTCCTGGCAGAGCCAAAAGTGTCAAGGACTAGGGCAGAGGTAGTTAGCAAATGCAAAGATCAGATTGTTGCCCCCCGCCCCCCGAAAAAAGGGCCACTTACTTCAGTGGGACTATTGCAGGAAAAGGTGCTACTCACTATCCCCAAGACTAACCAAATCTGACCCTACACAGACACCCAACACTTTGACCCTTTCTGGAAGGTTATACTTTGTCACAAACAACAGTGTAACTTAAAAACAAATGTATTTTCAGGCAGATCTAAGAGCACCCTGTCCTGTAACAAACCTGAAATGCTTAGGTAGATGTCTGCGGGACTGGTCACCTTTTACATGAAGAGTTTGTCTGCTCTGCAGTTAAGTGCCACTGCAGTCTGGATAGACGCGTGAAGGCAGTTATGACTAAAAATAGCAGTGTAACTATTCTGGGTAAGTATTCATGTTGCTAGCCTGTGCCACAGCTATTTTTAGCTGTGCTAATGCAGGTCTGTCCACCTGTTACAAAATCACACCTTGAGCTGTGTAGTTAGCTCAAGTCAGAAGCACATCATTGGACTCCTATTGTGTGTGTATCTGTGTGCGTGTGTGAGGGAGAGAGCAGATTGTTCATGGACAATAGTTACCACTTCTTATACTGAACTCTAAAATATATTGGAACAGACTACATGAAAAGAAATACTTTATGACGCTGAGAGCAACTGACTGCAATACTGCATTTTAGGAACAGGAAAAATAATTGGCTGGATTTGGATCTGCTACACTGGAGTGCTATCTTATCACATCAAAGCCAAAATCACAATAAGGTGGATTCTGTATCTTTAATGTAAGCCAGGGTCTCATGTTAGCTAGGGTCATAGAGTGCAGAAAGAATTCTCTGAAATTTTCATCTAAAAATGAAGCTTTCATTATTAACATCTTAAAAAGCCAATCTGCTATTTATTAAATGCCGTTGAATTAAGAACTGGATTAACTGATTTAGCATCTGAACCATTTCCCCTTGATGTCACTGAAAATATTTCTACTGACTTTAATAGTTGTTGGATCTTGCCCTTAACCCTTTGGAAACAGCAAACAAGTGCATATTCTGCATGTCCTGCTAATTGCCAGCAGTCTGGAAACTAAGACCAGAGGAGTAGCTGTGTTAGTCTTGTATAGCAAAAATGACTAGAGACCTGTGGCAACTTAAAGACTAACCAATTTCTTCAGGCCACAGGACTCTCATTGGTTTAGTCTGGAAACTGCAAATGTTTTTAAGGATTAAATACGGCTTTGTCACTGGGCAAAGAAGTTGCATGCCAGGTTCTCACCAGATTCAACTAATAAGGCAGGAATTTATAATTATGTCTGAAATAGGGTTTATTGCAGTCTGACACTCAGGGCTGATAATGGCTTAGGGAGACTTTGTTCCCCTCGAGGTCACTGGTTTTAACCTGAAAAAAAGTCAAGTAAATGGAAATCTTTATCTGATTTTTCTGAAATTGGTTGGTATTGAGGTCACTCTTCTAGCAGACAAGTATCCACGTCAAAAAAGACTGCCGTGAAAGTTGGCACCAACTGCCGCCCCCTGGGCACTTCTAGCGGAGAGGACAAAGATCAAGTGAACATGGAGACTGCACTGCCACTCCTGCCATGTGACAGTCTCTCCAAGTGTGAGTTGAGGCTTGTTGCCAAAAAGAGTGGGGAAAACTTGTGCTGTTGCTCTGCCCTGTATTTGTTCTGTGCATGTGGCAACTTTCCCAAGCACTGACACTGAAGTCCTCTCCCATTCACCTACAGAGGTAGCATTGCTGATGCAGAAACACTTCCCTATACCAGCACCATTCCAGTGTACAGACAGCTGTGGAAAGGACTCGCTGCTACACAGTCTGACCTGAGGCACAGCTCTAACAAAAGAGCATCGTCTAAATGGCACCACTCCAGCAGCAGCCCTGGGAGGTGCCGTGGCTCAGGTATGCCTGCATCAAAATTACACCTGTTCCCTCAGGTAGGTCAGTGGTTTTGAACCAGGGTCTTGGGACACACTTGGGACAGTGCTGTGAGAACTGTCCAAGTGTGCCATGAAATTTTGTACAAAGGTAATCATAATCAATGTAAAACAAACATTGTTTCAATTAAAACAGTAGTCTATCCAACCAAAATTACAACTCATGAAAATTAATCATCATTTTAAAAGTGAGGTATCAGTCTTCTGACTCTAAAACATCAACACTGTAAATGCAGGGAGCCAAAGGGCAAAACTGAGATGATGTGTATTTTTTTTTCTGGTGGATTTGAAACATAAATGCATTTGATCCTTGTTTAGCTTGTTGTATGCACTATGTTCCAAACCTCTCTAGTAAGATCATAACCATAGAAAATGTAAGTAAATGTGACATTTATGAGCAATCAGTTCAGCTGAAAAAAAGTGGGTGTACCAATAACAGCAGTGATTGCATAGCCTTCCATCCAAGTGGTGGCTCATCTACTGGGACCAGTGGCAGGGGGAATGGTCAGCCAAGTGGTGATCATTTTCCATCCATTTACTCTCAGGACAGAAGATAAGCCCCACTTAATTTTAATGCTTGAATCCAAGGTAAAGATAGCAGATATAAGGGCATACAAAGGGGGTCTTAGTCTCTCTTATTCCTTAGTGTGGGTGGCCAGTCTGAGCCAGAACCTGGCACTTAACTATACAAAACTAGAAAATGCCTTAATGATCTCTTGTGTATGTACTACAAGAACAAAGAGTCCTGTACAGCATATTGTAGACAGAAGGTGCAGGATAAACTAAATAGTTCCCATACTCCCTTTAAACTCTACCATTCATAAAGCAATTAAACACTGGTAAATGCTCCTCATGAATGCCATGCAGGAGATACACTGAACTCCTTGCTGTGCAGAGTCTTTGTCTGGCTTGACAAAGATTACCAGCCTCTGATTTTTTGGAGGTGGTCTCATTGTCCATGCATATGGACTCTGAGGTTGGTTTGACAATCTCATGAATGCCATCACAGGAGGTAGAACACATCAGCTACAGGCTGTGACCTGGGATGACTGAGCTTGCACCATATGAGAGTAGAGGCAGTGCTTTTTGTGGGTGATGACATAGCTTTTCCAATGATGCCAATATTATACTCTATGATTGCTTATGTACTGGATAAGGATAGAAATCCCTGCCTCTTAAAAATGGAGTTGAACTATTTTCTTCTGGGTTTAGATGCCTAGTTCAACTACACATGGAGGAAAGGAGCAGAAACTAGCTTTGAGCTAGGTTATCGCAACTGTTTACATGGCTATGTAGGGAAGAGAAGTGAGGAATGCCCCCACATGCTTTTGCTTGAAACCCTGTCCAACCAAGTAAGGAAGGAGCGAGACAGACATAAAGAAAAATATGGGCTACTCTCCCTATACTCTCCATTGTGAGAGAGATGATGGAAATGGGCATGGAATAGAAGTGTGATGCCTTCTGGTATGAAGATCATTTATAATGTTGATACCAATATTCCAAAATAGCAAGAATTCAAACTACAATACTACTAATAAGCTATCTGACTTTGAAGTCATCTGTTTGTCTCTGATTGCTTTGATCATTTAACTTCTCTCATCTTATTTGTTTCTTTCCTTTTATAATAAACCTTTGGGAGTGGCTGACAGCATGATATTTTGGGTCAGATCCATACTAATGTTTATCTGGCACTGTGATCGATCCTTTGGGGATCAGGAGAAAAGTTTGGTAAAGTGAATGGAGTTTTTAAATAACTTCTCACTTTATTGGATCAAGCTGCTGATTGAAAGCCAGAAGCTGAAACAAAATAAAGGGGGTGGTCTGGCTTCTTATTTTAGCTTCTTGGTAAGCAGTGTGGGGAATCAGAAGTGCCATTTGTGACTGGTTGGTGAATCTAACTTCATGGTTAAGCAACAGTTTTGGGAGAATCTCTTCTTTTGCAACCTGCACCGAGCTTGAAGTGACTGGGTGGTCCAGTGGCTTAGTGCTGGTTTGTAGGTCAGGAGACCTGGTTTCTATTCTCCTCTTAGCCATGGTCTTTCTGCTTGACCTTGAGCAAGGGATTTATTCCACCCTGGCTCTCGGCTCCCCATCTGTAAATTGGGATTAAAACTGCCTCACCTCATGGGTGCTGTGTGAATAGTATTAGACTGTGACAAGGAGCCCAGGCCCCACAAGGCAAAGAAAATTGTTGGCAATGTACTTGATAGGCTGAGCCTGGAGGAAAGTCCAGCTGATCAGAAGTAGACTAAGCTTGCACAAAGCCAACAAGATGATAAAGTGGGTTGCAGAGGAAGCAGTGTGAGGGGAGGAGAGAGTTTGGGCTGGAAGACCCATTTAGAGAGTCCAAGGAAATTGCAGCAAGGCCTGGGAACAAACAGACCATAATTGCTGGGTTGGTCTCTGGGCTTGGCTAAGGAACAGCACCACAGAACACTACAGGTTCACGGTTTCTTTAACTCACCTCCTCCCCATTGTCTTACTACAAATAGTAGACATACAGAACAAGAATGTGCATTGAAAAACATACATGAGGATTCTCTCTAATGAAGCCCAAAGATAAACTCATTGCCAGTCAACTGGACCCCAACGTATAGCTAAGTAGATACACAAACATGAAAGGTCACCCCTGTTTCTTGTCAGGTGGCAATGGTCCAGGTACAACAAGGTAAATGAACCAGGAGTGGTCATGACCTCTCTGGTACAGGGACTATGCTTAAGTAAAGCACATCTTGTTTTCTCTTCTTCCCAGGCTTGTGTTTTCAGGCAAACAGTGGACTGCTGTTTAGTGATGGACAGTGTCTGCAGACACCACTGTCCTAGATAGTGAATGGGTATCGGTGTCTCTGCAAGGTGGGGCTTCAATTTATTACTGTCAGTTACTGGGCAGATTGCTCTTTTCTTTGCAGCAATCCCTTTGAATGGTGCACTCAGCACCACAATTTGAACACACAACCCTCTGAAGAGTGCACTGGGCCTGCTCGTCTGATGCACTGGGCACCAAAACCCATGCTCAGAGATTGTTGCTAGGCAGATTTTACATCAAGAGAGACAGCTAGAGTTCAAACCATAGAACTGTAGTTCAGTGAAATGGGGTACAAAGGCTAACCTGAGAATGTCTGTCTGCACTCAGCCAGAACCCAAAGTAGGCAGCAGGCCTGATTTCCACTACCAGCCGGTGGGAAAGTGGGATAGGTCCTCATCTAGGACCAGAAGACTATGTAGAGCAGGAGCTACAGTGGGATTTTGATTCCCTGAGAGGGGAGGACTATACAGTGAATGGGATGGAGGGCTGAGTCATGAATCGGGAGCACCATGCATCTTGGAGAGCATGCAGAAGGTGTGGTGTGGGCACCCGTCCAGCGAGGGTTGTCTGACCTGAAAGGAGCCAATCCCCAAGTGCAGCCATAAGGAGGTGCCCCATAGGTGAGCAATAAGCCCTGTGACAGACACTCAAAAACTACCATGACACAACTTCTTTCTGAATAAACTCAGGAGCAGTGTAATGCTTCTAGCTATAATTCTTTTCCTAACAGAATCAAAGCCAATTCTGCTTAGTCCTGTTATTTTCTGTCTTCCCATAAGTCACATTGTATTAAAAGGAGCAGCTTCCACAGCAGAATACAAGGAGTGAACAAACCTAATACAGAGAGGGATGTGTATTTCACAATGTACTGATTGTGAGCCTTTCTGGAGATGGTACAAATACTTAGTGCTGACTAATATCCTTTTCTGAGCCTGTGGAAAGTCATTATAATGAATGGTCTGCTCTTTGGGGTGTCTGTGTATGGTGCATGTTCTCTGGGCAAGTTGTAATCAGGGCCAGGAATTATGCCAATTTATTACTGATTAAAGTAATAGCATTTAGCATTTATGCAGCTCTTTCCATTTTCAAGGGGGATTTTAACTAACTAATCCTCACAACACTCATGTGCACTTGAATGTCATCACTCTTGTTTACAAATGGAAGCTGAGATTCTGAGAGTCAGGCCCAGATCCTCAAAAGTATTTAGGTCCTTAACCTCTATTGACTGAAATCAAGGCACCTAAATACAACAGTGGGTGACTTCTTTGATTTCATATCTGTGTCAGAGCTAGGATTAGAGAGCAGGGTGCTGGTGCCTGGCCTCATGAGCCAGCCACTGAATCATGCACTTCATATAACTCCAATAAGGGTTCATAAAAATGACTGGGCCTGCAAATGCTGAGATCTTGTGACTTATTCCAGAACTCCCCACAATACTTCCCCAGAGAAGTTATTGTGAAAGGACATAGAGCAAAGAAACACCAACTGGAAGCTTCACATTGTCAGAACCAGCGATGATGGCTTGATGCTGTTGGCTAGCAATTTCCTAGGGTTTATGGATTAACCCTTCAATAAGTGTCAAATACCACAATTGGTTCTTGGGCACTTACAATCCTTTCAGATCCTCAAGTTTCATGTTCACACAATGCACAGTGTTAATCTCAGCTGGCCAACTTTTTAAAAAAACAAGGAGTCGTGTGGCACTTTAAGACTAACAGATTTCTTAAAGTGCCATGTGACTCCTTGGTTTTTTTGCTGGACTAGACTAACACAGCTATCTCTTTGGAAATTGCCAAGCTTTTTAGCCACTCTAGATTTAAAAAATAAAAAGCAGCTGGATGGAGGGCATATGAGAACCCCCTGAAATAAAGCTAGTTTCTATGAGCCATTGTGGTCCTCATTTGCCAAACTCTTCAAAGAACTTATCTATAGAGACCATCTTAATGCATAGGGCTCTCCTTGCCATTAGTTCAGTCTGTCTTTTTCTATTTTTAAAAAGCATCTATGGTTTTGTGACGTGTAGCAATGGCTTTCCTTGTACATATTCTGCTGAATCTAAATGTTAAAAAGCAGCTGTAGCCGTAGGTAAAGCTTTTGGGTGCTTCAGTTTTTGGATTTTTTAGTCCTATATCCCCTTTTCAACGGCAAACACTCCAGAAGATGTTAAGAATAAAGGCCCAGATTCTCTTTCAGCAGAAGTAGGAACCCCAACTAATGGAGCTAGAACAATGGCATGAAATTGCTTATTCGTCTGCCCAGTTTGAAGCTGCTCTGGCCCTGACGTAATTTAGAGCAGTCCTGGAGGCTTCTGTAGCTTACAATATCCTTGTACAATTGCCCATACACTGTTCAAAAGGCCCAGAACAGCCAAAGTGCCTGGGCCACCCCCTAAGCATGCCATTTCAGTGACGTCTGGCAGGTTAGCTAAGAGCTGTTTGTTTTAACCCTGAACTTCTTGTGAGCCATATGGAATTGGAAATTCTCCAAGGGGCCATCCTGCCCTCTTTATTGTTCCCTGATACAGCCAATTAACGCTTTTCTGATGGGACAAGGGAAGAGAATCCATCTCAACATTCCAAGTTTCTTCCCAATCCCAGAAAGTCAGTGATTAGTTTATGTCCTGGCGTCAGAAGGTATCTGTCTCTTAAAAATATTGTACCTGTGCCCATACAACTGTGACTATAAATGTCTGATCCTGGTTTCATTACTGAATCAACTTTAAAATCTGTTTGCAAAATAAACAAAGTTTTAAATGAAAGCTAATGGAATCATAAAATGACTTAGAGGTTGATTCGTGCTTGAGCTCATGCTACCTCTAAGTGCACTTTTCAAGTTATAAAGATATGAAGAATTATGGCGTAAGGTTAAAGCGTAGTTCACCCAACATGTTTTGGTACACTCATGCTGTTAGGTGTATAATGCATCTGAAACACTGTAAAGATTAATTTTTAAAACAGTTGAGAGTTTGAAGTCAGTTAGCGTGAATGAACAGTCATTGTAGATAAGGTTGACGTATATCATAAGGCCGTGGAATTCTGAAGAGATTTCTGATTCAGTCTTAGTCAAAGATGAATCATTTCATCACTGAAGTGATTGAATCAAGGGCATCAACTGCCACTTAGTTTTAACAACAGTTTTCATGTGCTTTTGTGTGATAAACCAAGTACTCTCGGTTTGAAGCACACAGGAGCTTTAGGTCTTAGAATGAAGTTTGGTAGGAGGAGGAAAGAACTGATCATCTTCTCAATTTCATGGATTCTCAGGGTCTGCACAGTGTGGTAATGCACCTCTTTCAGCAGGACAGGGTTCAGCACTGAAGAGGCCTGAGGTAAAATGTTCCCACTCTTGAGGTTTAACAGTTCATGCTTTTTTACTTACAATATTTTTTGAGGTAGGCCTTAGGGTTGGTCTGAGAGCTTATTTAAATATAAATATTGAGATTTCCTTACTCCCACTGGCCTCTGATGTTGACTATTGATCATCAGCCACCCTGTCTAAACACTCTTGGCCCAGCTATGGAACAAAGATCTCACTCTGGGAACAAAGACCTCACTTTGCCAATACAAGTCAACCTCTTACAGAGTAAAACAGCTCTTCACCTAGGAGAAGACCTTCCCCTTGCTATATACACAGTCATTCTACAGTTTGCTTTTCATCCCTCCTCCCTCTTCTCTTTCATTGGAAGACATTTTTAATGGTCTCAGGCTGCCCTTAATTAGACTCAGATCAGGTGTCCATACTCAACCTGAGACAACCTCTTTCAGTTCATGAGAAAAAAAGGGCTTTAATCATTTCTATACTGATATACCTGCCTTCAAGAACTCAGAACCGCCCCTTACAGAACTCAGGTCTGACTTTGTTCCATTCTGCCCCTCAAATCAACTTTACGGGATTGGGCTACCTGGGCTATCTATAGAAACTATCACGTCAGCTAGCAAGGCATCCAATGTTTTTCCCCATCTTGACTCATTACTTTTCCATGTCATGGTCTTCAGTGTTCTGCAACTTTAGCTGTGCTGTCTAGTTTAGTGGAGTCACAGACTCCTCTGTTGAGGAAGAAAATCCACAGATCAAAAGTCCTCTTTTCATTATGGTGCCATGGTTCACTCCATCCCTGAAGAAACCGCAAGTTCCTGAGAATAAGGTGGGCTCCAGGGATCTGTAGAAACTATGGGACATCCAAATAGAAGTCCCCTGCCTCTCTTTTGCTGCAAGACCTTCTGACTCACACCTACCTATGGCTTTGTTGATCCTGGAGAAACTACATTATTTCATCATTTCCTCTAGTGCATCTGCAAAATTCCACCTCAAAGAGGGTTGGGACAGAACAAATGAACACTACATCTGAGATTCATAGCTGGCCTTTGTGTAGCCTGCATTTTCTAGAGATTCAAGCAGTTCATTTCCAGAGCCACAGTGTCTATGCTGTACAGATACCAAAAGAGTATTCTCAGTGCTCTCGGTGCCATACCCTTTGGCTTCTCCCTGCTTGGCTAGTCCCTTGCAGGGTAACACCAACACCCTCCCAGGCTGGAGTTTCCCCCACAAAAGTCTCACTCTGTAGCAATGTCACAGAGCAACTGGATCTCTATGCAGCTGGATCCCCAGCACCCTGGATCACAGCATGTGAGACTAGTGCAGCCATTATTACACTCGCTGCTCCTTTTGAAGAGACAGCATACCAGAGGTTACTAACTTCAGGAGGCTGACAAACTCCACTTTAGTCAATGCATCAAGTGAGTTTATAGTAAAACTAAAATAAGTGTATTAACAGAAGGACATAGGGGTGGGGTGGGGTGGGGGGGCTAATAAGGACAGAGATGGTTACAAGTCAGCAGAAAAGTAAAAACACCTGTCTTAACTCTGCCCCAAACTCCCCACTCCCCAAAAAACGTACACAGACAAGTTTTCTGAGAGGAGACTGCTAGTATCGTACTTGCTAATGTTTTATCATACAGGTTTATAATTAATAATTTATTTTATAGGTTTATCTCTCTTTTCCTGCTACAGAACTGGCACCCTTTAGCTGACAATCCACAGTGCTTTGCAGAGGGTAAGTAAGTGTCACAATACCCTTGTGTGGAAAATAAGCATCATGATTACCTACTGAAACTGAAGCCCTTGTGCAAACGACTTCAGTTTTTCTCAGGTTGAGAGGGGGAAAGAAGCCACGAATCCTGGTGATGACCAGTGCTATGCTTTAACTGAGACATTAGCTCTCTCTGTGTATGTGTAGTCACATTGAAGCACTGTAATTGTATCACGCGTTGCAACCAGCCAGCTATGTATAAATTTATATGTAGTTGGCTAGTTATGAGTGATGCAATTAAATTGATATGTAGGAATCTGCACTGTATTTTGATAGATTTGATGTCATTGCTTTAGGATCCACTGGATTTTTTCTTGTGGAATGCAGGGATTCTGGCTAAAAAAGGGTGACTTTTTTTTTATGATCTGAAGTTGACAAGTACCGAGAACCTACAAATCCTATTGGCATTGACAGATGCTCAGCACCTCCTGAGTTCAGACACGTGAGTGCAAGCACTTTGCCAGCCCCTGCTCCATTATCTTTACCTTCTCAGTGACAAAATCTTTGTATTGCCTATCCTCCACTGTGCTCTGGATGGCTGCATTTATATGGCTGCAGTCTTCTTGTTTTCTTCCATGCATAAAACGTCTTTTTGGAGTTGCTCTGCAAGGCAGCTCCATCCTGCTCATTTAAATAGCTCCTTGTGCTAAAATAGCCTCTGCTATATTATAGCTGAACAGTTGGATAATGTTTAAGACAATCATTTTGTTTCCACTTTAAAAGAAGTGGCCCAAATCCTCATCAGATGTAAATTGACTTAGCTTTGTCATTGGGGGAGCTATGGTGATTCACACCGTATCAGAACCTGATCCCATGTTTTCTATGCTATAGGCTAGCCATCACCGAGAAACTGTGTAGTCTTATTAATACAATCCATGTCCTTTCTCCCACTTCCTTCCCTACTGGTTTATTAACCCCTGATGTTACCATCATAGTGAGAACATCTGTGTTTCCTTATCTGTATTGTGAGGCACTTGGGAAGAGAGAAGAAAGTGAGAGGTGATTTTTTTTTTTTTATTAAAGTGATCCAGACTCAGTTTCCCATTTTACAACCAGTTTTCTGTGTGACCTTGATCTCTTAATTTCTTTGTGCCTCTTTTCTCCATTGTTCCTGTAAAAGTGAATGATAGACACAGGAAGAAAGTAAGTGTTATTTTGCCTATTTAGACTGTTTGGACAGGGACATTTTCTTGCTATGTGTAAGTACAGCATCTTGCACCACGGGGCCCTGATTGCTATTGAGTCCTCCTGGCACTACTATATTATGAATAAATTATCACCTAACACATTCTGGGCACTGTCAGGCAAATGAATCATGTTGATTGTTCTTGGTTTTTCTGATGAAAGAACAGCAAAATACACTTTCTTTAATTTGCATAGTCATTCAAATTAATTCTGGAAGCACACCGTGTGATCAATAATGATATATGAAATAATACTGGGTACATTGGTGGTGGAAGAAATAATGCTCATATCTCATGGATCCATTCTGGATGACCGCTGGTTACATTTAAATAAAATCAATACATATGCCAGCTATTCCAAATGACTACTGCAAATCTCACCCTGGTTAGAGAAAGCAAGATGCATCCTTTATGATAGCCTATGTTTTCCATTTTAGTTCTGTTTAGTGCAAAGTTTTACTTCTTGTTTCTGATAAGAAGCTCAGATTCCTTTATGGTAATTTCTCTTTGTTTTAAATTATATGTCACAACCTTTATATATTTACAAGACTACTGGGAAAACGAATGTTGAATCCTAAATTAATCATCAGACGGCTCATCAAAACTGTTTCATAATCTCATAAAAAGATAATTGCAGGATCACTTATTGTTTGCTTTTATGGGACCCATTCCAGCTCCCATTGAAGCTGATGGAAAGACTTCAGCAGGGTTTGGATCACCCCTTGATAATCACTTTCTAGCTGACATAATGCTTTGTTTTCGCTCTCATCTCCTGCAATAGAAGGGGATTGGATTGCTGTGGAAGCTGCTTACTCAACCTCTAATGGGTAGTGTGAGGGAAGAATGGGAATAAGGGAAGTGTTCTATATTGTTCGAGTGACCTCTCAGTGCTGTCTAACTCTTGTACAACAGACACACATTGACTGTTCATTCCTTCCCCCTACTGCCGGTCATGGTTATGTCATAAACACTAAGTTGTAGGCTGCTGGCTCCTTCATAAAGACCCTTTTTCCCCCTTTTTCTTCTCCCTTGCTCTAAGCATAACCTGTCACTAGTGCTATCTTCCAGTTGGAAACTCAGGTCTATACTTATCGTGGAATCTGGCAGCAAATTGAAGGGAGATATGCAAGTTATGTAAAATACCTTGCGTATTGTCTTCAGCTCTCTAACGCCCACTTACCTCTCTGGCTCCCCTCCTCTGAGTCAAAGGGAAATGCCATTTCTTCAACTCAGTGCTACTTTTCTTCCAGGGGTGAGTCAAACTCCAGATTGACTGATTGAATAGATCTTGACTGACCACTCAATCGAACCATAGACTTTGGACTGATGGTGGCAAAATTGTCACCATCAGTATAGACTCAGCTTCAGGGGACATTGCTCCTGATTGTGTAGCAAGTGCCTCCATGGAGTGGGTTACACCCCTGATAGCAATTCATGCCAGGGCTTGCTGGGGCTGAGTCCCAGCACCTCTAGGCTTGGCAGTTCATAGCCACATTACCTCTGGGCTCAACACCATTCTACAGATCTGGCTGTCTAGTTTCGTAGTTCTTAGCTCACTTCTAGGTCACAGAGTCCACTATGGCTAGTCCCTGATTAATAGATACATCTATGCGTCCAACAGAAAGATTTCCAACTCACAAGACCTTGTCACAGTTCTTAGGCTGTGTGTGTCAACAGCTAAAATCTTAGTTTGGACTTAGTTCAAACTAAGTACAGTTTTTTTCAGTTCAAACTAACTTTTAGTTTGAACTAGCTGTGCTTTATTTAGTTCGAACTAAAAAATGCTCTTAGTTTGAACTAACTGCTAGTTTGAATTTATTTAGTTCAAACTAGCATGACTACACTGCACTAGTTCAAACAAAATATGCAAATTTTAGTTCAAACTAAAAAAATTTTTAGTTTGGATTAGCCAAAGCCTAGTATAAACAGGGTTCAAATTAGTTTGACTTAAGGTTTCTTAATTCGAACTAATTTGCTACCGTAGACATAGCCTTAGTGGTTCACCCAGTATAAGAACTTGAATAGAAGAAGAATAGCCTTTAAGTTATTTAGCTGAGCTGCAGAGATCTAAAGGAACTGGTCGCAGTTTGGCAGTCATGCGTACATCGTATTTAGCCAGTGTGGAAGGAGATTAACTGATTTTCTATTCCCATGTGCCTCGTCGTAAGTGGTCACACACAACACTCCTCGTCTACAGATACTAAAGAATGTTAAGGACTGATCTTAAAGTTCTAAAAAAAAGTTCTTCAAAACTTACTACTGGCTTGTAGTTTTAGAAGAATGAGTATAAAAAGGAGAAAGGCCACCATAAGATATTGTGGTTCAGGGTTTACATCAGCAGAAACACAATTAATCAAAGTCTTGGAATACCTCCCATGTTTTTAACTACGTAAATGGTGTTCTGTTGTTTTATGACTAATATTTTGTTGGTCATGGAATTCCAGCCTTTACAACTGTGTTTTGTAAGATAGCCAGAATGGAGATGGGAAATCTGTGCTGACTTCAAAATGCTTTGGGGAATTGGAAGTAAATGCTTCTAAAAAGGGAGTACCGAATAAACATTAGGGGATTATAACACAACTTTAAATATTAAAATCAGATGTTTGACTCCATGATGAGGCATAATCATAATATATTTGTGTTTGCTTGAAAGCAATACCAAAACACACACAAGCATCTGGGAACTTTCTGAAAGTTTGAAGACCACGTGCCAGAGTGCCAATACAACAGGCTGAAAGCCAAATTTTGTTTGTAGTACGGAATGATCTAAAAAGAAACCCCAAACTATTCTTGTGAAATTAAATTGAGATCCTGTACATCTTTCAATATCCAAGTCCTCATTATTTATGTGCATTATAGTAGTGCCTAGAGATGCTAAGTAAGATCAGGACCCCGTAGAGCCAGCACACAAACACACATTCAGTCCCTGCTCTCAGGAGCTTATAATCTAAATAGACAAACCCATCCAAAGGATGTGGGGTTAGGGAAGAGAGACGAAGTAATTTGAACACATTCATCTAGTAGAGCTAGGAATAGCATCTAGGGTCCCAATCTAATTCCCTAACCACTAGATCATGCTGTCTTATACATCATGCATTGGTGCTTAGGAAACTGTACAGAAGTGAAGCTCAGGCTTAAGCACTCCACAGGAGTGGGCGTGTGCATAAAGTGAGGCAAGCAGGAGCACAGCCCCCATATAATCAGCAGAGGGCACAGAGTTCCTCCACCCGCAGTGCCATGGCAGTCCTAGAACATGACCCTAAAAGTGGACTAACTTAAATCTCTGCCCATGCCCCCATCCACAGGACAAAGCCTGCAGGAACTCTTTGGTATGCTTGTCCTCTTCAGCCAAGGAACTACCACACATGCTGAGAAGAAAGGGACCTCCCTTAAAGTGACCATGGACACCTTGTGCTGCTCCCTATCTCCTTTCCCGCTAGTATAATCATAAATGTTGGCCAGCCTGGCTGATGCACACAGCAGTCAGGCTTTTGAGAATAGTACCAAGGTATAGTAATAATAATTCCACTGGGCAGTGTACTGCCTTCCTGACGGTCCTTCACACTGGTTGGGCAAGGTGAGTTCCTCTGGTGTTGGAAAACACTCATCTGATTGACTGCTCCACAAAAGAGGCATCAGCTGGGGCTGCTGGAAATTTCAAAGGGGTAGCCGCGTTAGTCTAGTTCAGTAAAACAGACAAGGCATCCTGCGGTACTTAAAGACTAACAAATTTAAATAAATAAATAAATAAAGTTGTTAGTCTTTAAGTGCCACAGCGCGCCTTGTTTGTTTGCTGGAAATTGGAGTCATTCTTCAACTCTAACTTTGAATTAAGTCCTTTGGTCCTGTTTTGACGCAGAATTAAGAGGGAGGCTAGGATATGCACAGGGTTGCCTGGGGCAGCAGAGAGCTCATTTATGTGAGTTCGCTGTCCTTGGAGCAGTTTCACATTTCCTAACTATTTCATGGCTACAAATCTGGCTCGTTCCTTCTGTTCCGTTTTCCCACTCTCGAAAGTCAATAGGCCATTTCCTCAAGATCGACCAATAAGATGCACAGCCTTCTCAATTGTTCTGTAACTGACCTTATGCTCTTCTTACGGCTGTATAAGCTAGTCTTGGTATTTAGCTCTTAACTGGTACACCATGGAAGAAAAAAGACAAAGCTGCTTTGGGTTATTAAAGTACAATGCCCAAGGATTTATAACCTCATCATGGTCTGATCATTACCTCCTTTAGTTCAAGGTTAATGCACCATAGCTCTCATCAGGACCTGTTTTATTGGTCCTCCCTCACAGATAAGTGGAACCGGCTTTGTTTGAGACTACTCTGGGGAAAATACAATGCAGCTGATGGAACCTAATTGTCAGGTTAGAAATGATCACTTTTTTCCAATTCAATGTAGTTGATACAGTGTTGAATGCCCCCAATATCCATTTGTATTGTTCTCACAGATTGTGGCACATAGACAACTGGCTACAGATGAATCATAAAGGAGGTAGGTTAGAAGGACCTGCTGAGATGTGTCTCTTATCCATGTGGCAGATAGGATCACCTAGATTCATGTTGCGCAGGTCCCTTCATTGGAGGCAGGACCATACTAGGAAAGGATGGGGATGAAATCATCTCTGTCTGAGTTTTGGCCATGTGCCCTTGATGAACTGAGATGCCTAGGGTGCTCTGAGCTATGGGTCATTCCTCTGCAAGTTGGCATGCAAGAAAGCATGTTGGAACACATGGACTTCATTGTTGGTGAAGATGGTCAGTAGATCTCTTTCAGGGAGGACAAGGTTACAAAAACCTCTTAAAATGTACTGTTAAGTTTGTTCTTAAAGCGATCAACACAGCACCAACAGTCTTACCATTTATTATCCAATTATTTATTATTCTTATTACCCATGTGCCTAAAAGCCCCCTCATAGACCAGTACCCCATTGTGTTAGATACTGTATGAAGGCAGAACAAAAAGACGGCCTCTGCCCCAAGTGGTTTACCACTTAAATGTAAGGCAGGAGACAACAGATGGATGAAGACAGATGGGGGGGGCTATAAGGAAACAAGTCAATATTGGTCTGTATTACAGGCAGTGATCTTGATACACCAATAACCAAGCAATTGCAAATTGTTGTAGATATCATGACAAAATGGAGTTCTGAGGATGGATCTGAAAGTGGTTAGTGATGTAGTTTTGTGGGTATTTATGGATAGTTCCTCCCAAGCATGTGGGGCACAGGGGAGAAAGGACCAAAGGGCTTCTTTGAAAAACTTAACAAGTGGGAGTGGAGGTTGGTAGCATGGGCCCATCAGAAGCAAGCATTGATAGCAATGAGGGATGTTTAATAGAGTTTGTTTGTCCACAGTGATCAATAAAAGAGTGGCAGAAAGCGCTCGATGAGGGGAAACTAGCAGCTCTGTTTTAGCTCGGTTGAGTTTGAGCTAAAAAGTTAGACATCCAGAAAGAGCTAGCTGAGATTTGAGTTTGGACAGAACTTACGAAGACTAGGCTGAGTACCAAGTTAGATCTCCAAGTCCTCAGTATACAGAAATGGTAGATGAATTTGCGTTTGCAGAATTTATGTCTACATCAGAGATAAGATGTAGATGGAGAAAAGAACAAGACAGAGCACAGAGGCCTGTGGAACCCCTACAAAAAGTTGGAGAGTGAATGAAGAGGCCTGTTTCTCATTTCTCTTTCTGAGAAGGAGAATCGTTAGGAAGGTTGTGATGAGGCAGCTACAGCGCTAGTTGGAATTCTTAGAGTTCCTCAGTAACCAGTGACTAGATAAGTAAATTACTATGAATAAAACAAAGCCAAGAAAGCAGCAGAGACCATTTCAAAAGAGCAGAAAATCTCAGGCTGGGATTTCCCTTTGAATGTGCTTTTTATAAAAATTCTGATCTAATGTCTGAAAATTAAAATGCTTCTGCAGAATTCCTTGCTTCTCGCAGAAGCTGTGCTCTCATTAATGACTTTGCCAACACCTGCACAAAGCATTGCCACACAGGGATAGAGTGACAGTTAATGATTTGGAAAAGAGCTCAGAAAGCAAATGTTAAAGGGCATCTAGTGCAAATGGATGCAGCAACATGGAAGTCAGAGGAGTTGTGCCCGTTTTTCACCAGCAGAAGATACGGTATGTAACGTAATACTCCACAGCAGTGTTAATTTAGCCATTACTGTGCAGTTCTGACGTAGTTAATGATAAACAGAAATATATTAAAATGCACTTATATTAGGGAAGTAAGAATAGAGCATAGTATGAACAGCAACCATGGTGAAGTGACCTCACTGTAGGAACCCTCCCTTCCGACTCTCTTGACTTGTTCTGTTTTTAACTGGGCAGTCTTAGCCCTGTGTGAATGTAGCGTTTGGGGTTTTAAAGAGTGTTAATGTGCATTATTTTTTCTGAATAAACGGCAGTTATCAAACTGTTCCAATTCAGCCGTTGATCCCACATAAGGAACAGAGAAAAGAACACTGCATGCACAGTGCTGTGCAATTTCCCAATGTAATGAATTAATTAATCTCCTCCCCAAACAGAACCATGGTGCTCCAAAGAGTCTGGCTGAAGAGCTCCGATAGGAAATGCTTGCACTTGGGATCACTGTGGGAACAGATCTTCCTAATCCGGCATCCTGCTTAGAGGAAATGAGCAGCTTTTTGCAGTATGGAAACACACAAATGGCAAATGCTTATCAGGCTAGCTAACCCAGAATAAATGGTGGGCTTGCTGCACAAGTGAGTTGTTGGGTCACTTCATACAAATGAAAATGCTGATGAGATCACAGATAATCTCATCCTTCATGCATTAAGCTTCCTAATAGTCTATATTTTTCCAGGATTTTTTAAAGATGTTTTATGACATGTTATGAAGAAAAACTGTTTTTAAAATTCTATTGATGGGGAATAGATGTGGAAGATTGCTCTTTTTTTCCCCCCTGTCCTCCCTTTCTAATTTTCTCTTTGTGCAGCTGCTGCTGTTGCCAGGCTGTCTTTGTTGCTATGGTGTTGTTTTGTGTGCCAGAATTTTATATTCGCTCTTGAGTCACCTGATAATTTAAATGGCACAGCCACTCTGTCTCCTCGCTCTTATAAAGATAAAGGATATATCAGACTGCAGCTATCAGATCTTATTTATGTATGACAGCTAGTAACTTGATCAAATTAAATATAACATATTCCACCATGCACTGTTCCTGGGTGCCTAAATTATTAATTTAAGAGATGTGAATTATTTTAGTAAGAGGGATTGACTGAAAAAAGATCTATTAGGGAGCTCTTGTTCAGATTTTACCTTTCACTGGTTTATTTTTCACAGGCCAGTCAACTGTGAAAGGGTTTCACTACACACCACGGTAAACACTGGTAAGATCAGGATCCTATTCATGCGGTTGCCAGGCTATATTCTTGGCATTACTTTGTTTTTATTAGATGACTGAGGGCCAAATCTTGCAAGTTGTGCTATTGAATCCAGTTGGCTATTTTTATTAGTAAGGGAAACATGATTTGCCCCAATTCATAATATAATTAAGATGATGCAACATTTTATTTGTATTTTTCTTTAACCATCATTTTGTCTTTTACCTCTAATCTGCAAACACTTATACACATGCTTAGAGGTAAGCAGGTGAATAATCCTATTGATTTCAGGAGGACTGATCACGTGCTTCAAGTTAACCGTGTGTGCATTTGTGTGTAAGACTAAGGCCATAACTTAAAAGTGTACACGTAGAAGGGGCCACTAAGGTCATCTAGTTTAACCCTTGGCAAGATGCAAGATTTGTTGTGACTAGACTCTCCAAAACAGCTGGCTACCCAGCCTACTTTAGAAAACCTCCAGTGAAGGAATATCCACCACCTCCAGAGGCACTCTGTTCCGTTGTTTTCCTGTTCTTGCAGTTGTGAAGTTTTTCCTGAGATTTAATCTAAATGTAGATTGAACCCATTGCCTTTTCTCCTGTCCTCTGGGGCAAAGGAAAACAACTTTTCACCAGCTTATTTATGGCAGCCTTTCAAGTATCTGAAGACTGCTATCATATCCCCCCTTAATCTTCTCTCTTCCAAACTAAACATACTCAGTTCCTTTAGCCTTTGCTAATGCTGGCTTGCATTCCATTCCTTTCATCATTTTTGTTGCTTGCCTCTGGATCCTTTCCAATTTCTCTACATCCTTTCTACACATTGATGACCAAAACTAGACAGAGTATTCCTGCTGAGGCCTAACAATGTAATCACCTCCTGTGACTTGCATGCTATACCTCTGTTAATACAGTCTAAATTGCATCTGAGTTTTTTGCAAGAGCATTGCGTTGCTAACACAATGAGGTTGTGATCCACCACAACTCCCAGATCCTTCTCAACTTGTCCTTCTCTAAACTTGTTGCTTTACAAAGAGTTCAACCAAAATTCATATTTTAAAACTCTAATATGCTCAGAATAATATCTCAGGGAAATATTTTGCATTTATTTTTCTGAACTCAGGATAAAAGAGCTGTGTTTTTCACATTTTCCTTATCATTTTATGGTACAGCTATTCAATACCTTACTTATAGCTTCATTTGATCTCACTTCGAACAATGCCATCTGTTATTTAAATCACTTGCGAGTCCCCTATCTGTATTTGTCTGCATATGTGTGCATTCGTGAATCCAACACGTACTGTACACTGACTTCTCTCTGTCAATTAACTATATGTACATGTATACACACAATATAAACATCATGTGCTTACATTGTGGGCATTTAATATATCTGCGCACTCTGTTAATACACTATGAAGGATGAGATTTTGAATGTGCAAACATTGTGTGAGCTCCCAAAGCAATCAGTTTATTGGTAGTGCAAATGCAATTTGAGATGCAGCATTTTGGATTACTGCTCCTGTTAATAGATGACGGTCAGTTTAATTGCTCCTGGTACATTGTCCCTTCCATTTCCAGATGGAATTAGGAAGGGTAGACATGGGTGAAGATGACAAAGCACATAAAGCAGAAGTCAATTATAATGTAAGACGTACTGAGATGTTCAGACCGTGGTGTATTGGCTTCTTATTTTCCCGGACCTGCTCCAGCCAAACCAGCTCACCTCTTCTTGCTGCTCCGATCCTGGTGATCCTCACCTACTCCCAGAACCTTAACTTGAGCCTTTGTGACTATAAAAACTTGACTTTAATTGTGCATTTTTATTTTAATTGCAACCAGCATTGCAGATCCTCAGCTGATGTAAATGTCAATGGAGTGACACAAGCTGATGACTGGGGATGAAATCCTAGTCCCATTTAAGTCAATGGCATTGATTTCAGGGTGTCCAGGATCTCATCTTGGGTCCACAGTATCGGAGAATCAAGACACAAGCTAATGTTACTGATGTCCATACACCTATTTAATGCCATCTCCTTACTCATCTCTTTTAAGAATTACTTAGGGCAGGTCTACGCTGCCTGCCGTTCTTGGCAGCAGTCGAATGGAGATACGCAAGTTACTTAAAATAAGTTGCAAATCTCAGTTCAAGTGCCTGGCATGTCCACTGTGCTGAGGCAAAGGGAGGGGCCTCCATTCGACTCAGCACGACGCCAGTTGCCAGGGTGGTCTTAACAGATCAGTTTCCCAATCGACTGAGCTGGTCTTCACAGACCCAATCAGTCTGCGAGGAAGGTCAATCTTATGGAGGTAACTTTGCCCCTGTCAGTGAAGACTAGCCCTTAGTTATTGAAATAGCAGCTAAAATTTCCTTTGTTACTCTTATTTGGATACAAAGTTCATTAGCTTCATTATCTACGTGATAAACGGCTTATTTCCGTGTGGTCAGATTCTGTTATCGGGTACATCTTATATACAAGAACCTGAATGGAAATATCCTGTGGTTCAAATACGTGTGGCTGAGTAGCCAGGTATATGCTCTATGTGCCCTTCTTAGATGTTAAAATTAAACTACTCCTAAAATGGAGCACGAAGATGGAATAGTGGAGAAACGTGAGCCTTTTAGTGCAGTGAATCAGAAGTGTCTGTCCTGATGCTGGGTTTAATAAAGGATAGCTCAGGTTGCTTGTTGAGAAAAAAGAGACACATCTCTTATGTATAGCCCATCAGAAGATGGAAAAATCTAGATGGATAATCATTATTCCACACAGAGATCCACACACAGTGGAATTCCTGCATGTGGGCCTTTCCTGTAGGAGAATTTAGAAGCTAGCTGGGAACGAGAGGGTTTAAGTGCTCAGGTTGATGATCATTCTACCATGCCTAGTCTCATCTCATAATTTTGCTCTTTTCAGACCCAGACTCTTCATGGATCACACCCTATCTACTTGGGTGACAAGGCAGTCCCGACAATTATTTCCCAAATTCTGTTCTCAGCTACCCCACCATAAATGAAGCTATTTTGGGATTATGCCAGTGCATTTGAAAACAGAATTTGGCATTCTATCTCCTCAGTCACGGCAAATCAACCGAAATTCAAGCACTGTCGTGAGCGAGCAGACTTTCATCCTCACTGTGACATCATTCTTCCACGCAAGTGGGAGAAGAATAAAAAAAAGATCAAACAGCTTCATTGGTAAACACTGATCATTGTCTTCATAGACTATCACCAAAGAGCCAGATTCAACTCCCACTGAAGTCAATGGAAATTATCCCACTGAAGCTGATGACAGTTAGAGCAAGCCTAATATATTTTACTAACCCCAGGACTAAAAATAACAGGCAAATGAGTAAATTATTACATTTTTGTAGCTTATTTTAAAATGTCTCTAAAACCAGATACTGACACCAAATTAATTATTTGAAATAACAGTCCTCAACACCAAAGCTTAGTTTCCTCAAAGGCTGTTCCCTCAGCATGATTTGCATTGGCCAAGTTTGAACAAGTTTGACCGGCTGCCTTTAACTCTTAAGGGTCGACCAGAAACCTCTAGAGGAAAATCAGAACTCTTATGTGCTGCGTCATCTGACACTTTATCTCTGCAGTGACTCTTCAGCAGAGGGAAGGTCACTGCCAGAGTATGTTTGATTATGTTCTTCAAGAACCTTTTTCTTAAAACCTTTTGTTTTAGGATGCCACTAGAACGTGATTGCACATCCTGCCCTCTTCCTCTGTTTAAATCAACTGAAAAAAGCATACCTCAAATAGACTTAAGGTCACATGCCTTTTATTCTGAAAAAACCTCTCCCTGTGAAGAGAGCATAAAGCTTTCCAAAATCCCTTTCTTATGTAATTTTGTAGTTCACCAGAAACCAGTGCTGTGAGAATGTAACAAAAGCCCAGATAGAATTCACGTGTACTAATCCCTTATTTTAGGTATTGTCTTCACCTTTTCTTCACCTCATTTGTCAACTTCCAGACTAATGATTTTTTTTCCCTTTGAATAAGCAGTCCAATAACATTTTCCAGACATACCCTCATCTTTCTCTGTACTTCATTCTCTCTGAAGAGGTGTCTTGAACCAGTAACAACACTTCATGTTACACTGTACCTCAATAGCAAGTGTGATACAACTTTACCCCTGGGGTCTCAAATAATTTGTTAAGTAAGGTAAAAGGAAATAAGAGGAATGCTTATAATAATTAATTATTGATAGCCCTTATGCTAGCCACAATGCTTCACATAGGAAGTCGGTATTATTATCCCTCTTGTAGCAATGGGGGAACTGAGGCAGAGGGCTGAGCAATGACTTGCTCAAAGGCAAGATACAGAACCAGTGTCCAGGCATGGTGTTCCTAGGTTGGGCAACCACCTCTATTTTGAGGCAATAAAGGCCAGGTGTGGGAAAGTTTGAGGACTGGGTTTATTGTGATGGATGTAATCTGGTCCCTGATTTTTTGGTTCATGATCTAAAGCCACAGGAAGTTTGAAAAAACAAAGAACGCAGCTGGGTATTGGTAGCAGAACAGCTCCAAAGGGGGAGCCGTGTTAGTCTAGTTCAGTCAAAACAAACAAGGAGTCTGGTAGCACTTTTAAGACTAGCACATTTATTTATGGCATGAGCTTTCGTGGAAGAAAATCCCACTTTGGCAGATGGTCTAAAGATGGGGGAGCGGGATTTTCGCCCATGAAAGCTCATGCCATAAATAAATGTGTTAGCCTTTATAAGTTCCCCAGTGCTCCTCGTTTGGTAGTAGAACAGACCCTTTTCCATCGGGATGCGCTGAGCCAGGCCCGGTGGGGTGAAGCAGGCAGGTGGGTCACCCCAGCTCTTAGTTCCAAGCAGCAGCTGTGTTAGTCCAGTTCAACAAAAGAAGCAAAGAGTCCTGTGGCACTGAAAGCCGAACAGATTTATTGATCGCATGAGCTTTCGTGCGTCTGACGAAGTGGCATCTTCTCCCATGAAAGCTCATGCCCATAAATAAATCTGTTTGTCTTTCAGTGCCGCAGGACTCCTTGCTTCTTTTCCCTTGCTCTAAGAATTGTGCAGGAAGCCAGGGGTCGTATTCTCCCCAGGACTTGAAATTGGGAGGGAGGGGTATGGGGAGGTATTGGGGTTGCTCACTAAATTAGTAAACGCTATCAGTAGCTGATAACAAGGGGGTGTTGGAAAATTCGGTGGGGGTGTAGGGGGTGGTGGGGGGTATTGGGGTACTCACTACATTGGTACAACACTGTTAGTGGCTGACAACTGGAGGTGTTGGGAAATTCAGGGGGTGTGGGGTGTAGTGGGGTGCTCACTAAACTGGTTTAATAGTGTTACTAGCTGACAGCTAGGGGGTGTTGGGAAATTGAGGGGTGTGGGGGTACTGGGGGTGCTCAGTAAACTGCTTGAACACTGTTACAAGCTGACAACTGGAGGGTGTTAGGAAATTCAGGGGGGTGCAGAGGGTTTAGGTGCTCACTAAATTGGTTTAACCATCAGTAGCTGACAACTGGGGGTTGTTAGGAAATTCAGAGGGGTACAGGGGGTGTATTGGGGTGCTGTCTAAACTGGTCTAACAGTATTACTAGGCGACAACTAGGGGGTGTTGGGAAATTCAGGGGGTATTGGGGGTGCTTACTAAATTGGTGTAATGCTGTTACTAGCCGACAACTAGGGCTGTTGGGAAACTGAGGGGTGTGGAAGTATTGGGGAGCTCACTAAACTGCTCTAGCACTGTTACAAGCTGACAACTGGGCGGTGTTGGGAAATTCAGGGGGGTGTAGGGGTGTATTGGGTGCTCACTTAATTGGTCCAATGCTTTTACTAGCTGACAGCTGGGGGGTGTTGGGAAATTTGGTGGGCATAGGGGATAGTGGGGGTGCTCACTAAGTTATGACACTAGCAGTAGCTGACCACTGGGGGTGTTGGGAAATTCAGGGGGTGTAGGGG